>WOVY01010325.1:0-257638 GCA_013436015.1 Rhipicephalus annulatus
CAACGAAGTGTATCTCCATAACATAAACGCAAAATTATCGGAAAGCATTCGTTCAAGTTCTATAACAAACACACCACAATAAACAACAGAAGAAAAAAGGAAAAATGGGAGCTTGAAAAACCTACCAGCCCCTCTGGAGTGTTGAAGTCGTGGAGGAGCAAGTTGTTGCGAAGACACTTTATGAGATGCGGAAAGTTCCGAAAGGAAGTGGACGTAGCGACTGCTGTCTTTGGGATGCCTCATTCTGCATTGAATGTTCTCAGACGTTGCTTCGATTCCAAGTACCTTCCACATCTCCTGTTCCATGTCGCACCGTCGCAAGTGACAAAGTCCACGAAAAAGACCGGCATCTTCTGCAAGCAATACAGCCCTCCACTAGAATTTTCTCGCGAGGAGCTCTCCTTTAACGTTCCCGTGTGTTGCGAATACTGCTAATACTTGTGTCCACTTGCCGGTGAAAAGGTGCAAACATAATCACCATGCCATGGTCGCATGGCTCACATTTATCTTTTTGATGTAAAATGGCTAATCAACCAAACCTTCAATAGTGGCGGCGGATGTGACTGACAAGTGTTCAGATAGTTTCATTTCTTCATCATTAGCAGCCTCCGTGTCGCTTAAAGGCGTCCATAGATCTCGTCTTTTTTTTAGAGCACTCAGGACCCCTGTGCATCAACCGAACCCTGTCTTGTACGAGCTCAAATATTTCCTCAAGGTGTCTTCACTGGTAGACTAAGATCTTGTTGCTTCTCATGTTTTTGTAAAGCTTTGGACTTTTCATCTTCATGAGCAGACACTCTAAGAATCCAATTCTGAGTGAATTTTAATCCCCTGGTACTCGCTCGTTTGGAAGCGCGAAAAAAATGAAGTGCTGCTTCTCTTTGTTTTGGAGGCATGTCAGCAATACTTTCTTCAAAGTGCCTTCCTTTATACTTTGTTTCTGCTTCATCACAATTCACCATTTCTCTCAGTTTTGATTTCAAGTTTGACACCCGTCCAAGCAGTCGGCGATTTTGCTGTCTCAAGGTTTTCGTTTGGCGACAAATGGCTCGCTTTGCAGAAGTGGCACCAGTAGCAGCAGTGGTACGCATCACCTTACATTTTTTCCTAATCAGGGACAACGCCTTGCCTTGGCGCATGGACGGCATTTTACACCTGCAACAGTTAAAAAAAAAAGGTCTGATTACATGTTTACGCCCCACAGACAGACACACCAGACGCCTACCCCACAACAGTCGCATTAACGCACACACAACATATGCACGCACGCACCGTCAACCATCAAGCTTCTCGATTTGAGAGGAGTAATGGGAGAACATTAACTCACAGTAGTGTTAACCAGTGATAAATTTCACTCGAGTTCTTTTTCTTTTATTTTCGTGATAATAATTGCACACATGAAATGTAAACTTGTGCGATCTTTTTTTTTATACCTCTGTAAGAGAAACAACCCCCTGCCCGTTAGCAATTAAAACATGCAAATGGAAATAAGATGTGCATATTAATGTCGTTTCCTTGCATATATTTTGACAACTCGTTCAAAATCACCATAAATTTTATCAAAACGTCCCTCTCCTATACGCTTTAATTTAAGCTCTGTCCGTATCGGTGAAGTACATAGACCTACTTACCTCCGTTAGGTACAAACACCTTCACAGCTTCTGCTGTAAAACGCTCCTCCATGGCATCTGAAGTTCCGTCCAGAGGCAAATGTCTCAAGTGGGCCATCATTAGGTTCATTTTTCCTTATGGAGCCAGGGCATACAGAAGCTGCGTCGATTTTTTGCATATGTTCCTCTGCCTGTGCGAAAGATAGAGCCCGTTTTTCGTCGTAAGGACTGCCGTTTATATGTGTTCGGCAGAGAAGTCCGTCTTCTTCTTCTTTCAGGAATATAACTTTGTCATGGGAATATTTCTGAAGGCGGTATTAGTGTGGAGGTGACATAGAAGACACCATCAACATGCGGGAACTGAAGGGCTGTCCATCTGGAGGTTGACGGCATCGTCAGTGTAAGAAGGGAACGTCTTCCTTCATTCGTGGTACCGCCTTGTGTCTCCGAATTGCAGTCCATCACGGGATGCGCTGCCGACTTCACACACTTTGCATGCCTCTCTGTCAAGCTCGCAGCGCTAGAGGACCTTTTTTTCTCTTCGCACTTGGTCATTGATGGCCCGGGGGCATCTTGTTTGGCATGCTGACGACTTGTCGAATTATTAGTCACCTGGTCACCCCCGTCGGAACGTTGTTGTCCACTCAGTATAACAGGCACTGCTCCGACTGCAAGCTTTGGCCGGTCACGGGGCAACCTGACCTCTCCTACCGCCTATAATGTGCACGAAGTCTCGAAGCAGATGATGCGGCTCGAAATGTGCCTCGCAGACCACACTTGAACTTTTCATGTGCCCTCTTGGCAAGCGTAAGCTGTACTCCCATTTCTTCTCCCTCAGGGTCGGAGATGTTGGAACGGCGAATAGCGAACACTTACTGCCTTCAGTAGATCCTATGTAGGTAACCCCGCAGCCGGGCACACAGCAGTTGCCCTGCCGCTTTGGTTTCATTTGCGAAAGGTGTAACAGGACGTGAGACTCTCACTTGTACAGAGGGGTCCACATCTGAAGGGGAACACGCGTGTCGTCTGCTCGGCTACACCGCCAGCCCGCTGCGGCAACTATGAGGTTTCGCGCACGAGCACTGCGGACAGCGCTTTTTTATCGTCTGCCACAAAAATATGAACACGTTCACCTGTCTGTTTCCCGCACACCTCGTGATAGCTTTATTAATGTTACACGCCAATATCTTACGCATTTAGTGTGAGGAGGAACACTGAAAACTCGAGCAGACAGAACATCGCTGCTTTACCAGTATTCAAACCTTCGCGACTTCCCGCCGACTGAAAATCGTTTACTTTCAGTTTTTCTTTTTCTTTTTTTAAGCGAGCCAGTGGGCGGCGACCGCAGGCGAGTGAAAGCACACCGTCTCTCTTTTATTCGCTAAAATCTCGCAAGCTATGCTTTTAAGTTTTCGTTGAATCCCGTGCGGTGGCGCTGCAAATAAATGCGCTTGCTGTCAAGTTT
This sequence comes from Rhipicephalus annulatus, assembly GCA_013436015.1. NCBI lineage: Eukaryota > Metazoa > Arthropoda > Arachnida > Ixodida > Ixodidae > Rhipicephalus > Rhipicephalus annulatus. The sequence goes on from WOVY01010325.1 coordinate 3,076, forward strand.
TTTTCTCCTTTACTTCATATCTCGCGTAATGTTTTGTAGCAATATGTAGAAACTGAAGGCATATTTAAAAAAAAAGCCAAACAATACAGTTGTACACGTGAAATTTAAAAAAAAATCTATGGTCACAGCGGTGATTCGAACCTGGGTCTTTTTAGTGGGATGCGAGCATTCTACCCCTCGACCACTTCGGCGGAGCTGCGCACGGCTCTTAAAACGACGACAGGTCACAGACTACCGATCGCAGCGCCACTAGCGGATTTGACCCCGTTTGGGCCTCACTTTTTGGATCTCGGTCCGGGCACTCCCCTTGTTCTAGTACACTCTAGTTTCGGTTTCACCTCAGACTAGGGGAGAAATTTCTCAATACTCATTTACTACTACAAGCCGCTTTTCCGAAATCGCATTTACTACTACAGGCCGCTTTTCCGAAATCTCAAAGCGCCAATCGGTTTTTCGCATGAAGGACTTCAATTCTCCCTTTTGACTTAACTGCCTAACTCCACTAATAAAAAAGTTACTTATTTTAACATTCCTAATTACCGTTTCAGATATTATCTTTATTACTCTTTAAATGCCTGCCACTGTGAAGACAGCCAGCAAAAACACATTTTCCCGATTTGTGAAGATTATTGGACATATTTCTTGAAATAACCTGTACATTGACACATATATGAAGTTCTGTACTTTGCTAGGCTTTGCAATTTTTTTCTTTCTCTGTCTATTTCTTCTTTCCTTTGTTTTTAAAGACGATAGTCTTTCCTGCGGACCTTCGACGCAAAAATTTTAGTCTGTCTGTCTGTCTGTCTGTCTGTCTGTCTGTCTGTCTGTCTGTCTGTCTGTCTGTCTGTCTGTCTGTCCATGTGTCTGTTTGTCCAACCTTAACGGTGCCGGGCACTTTAAACGGCACCAGCGGATACCCCCAACGGCCGACCCCATCCGCAGCGCCCACCGATGTTGCTCAAGATTCAGCGTCCACACTTGTGCGATTGTCAATTAAAAAGCAATTATCGCACATATCTGAGGCACCTTAACAACACGTATATATTTTGTACGAGCGTATTTTACTAGAAAAGGCATACATAATTTATTCTAAGGACCGTAGCGTTTATGGCGCGGCGCTGACCATGCAACGGTTGCACGAAAAGGGAAGTGTTTCCAACGCTTTGCTAAGACGATAGTTTGTGTGGATCTGAACCCCGCTGCGGTGGTCTAGTGGCTAAGGTACTCGGCTGCTGACCCGCAGGTCGCGGTTTCAAATCCCGGCTGCGGCGGCTGCATTTCCGATGGAGGCGGAAACGCTGTAGGCCCGTGTGTTCAGATTTGAGTGCACGTTAAAGAACCTCAGTGTCACAGAACGAGCGCTAAAAAAGAGCGCGCCGCCAAATCCTTGCGACAACGGGCGGCAGAAACGCGGCGAGGTAAAAAGAAAAAAAAAGAAAGCAAACATCCAAGGCTCCCGGGCGCGCGCTCTCCCCGCAGAAGCACGGCTTCGCAGACGAACCTCCTCACCCCACATCGGCGGCCCAGTAAGGCCGCGATCTTTCTAGAACGAAGGAGGCGGGGTCAGACCGAGTGACTCATTCTCCGGAGAGGGCATTCCAACCGTCTCGCCCTCTTCCCAGCTTTCGCTGCGTATCGCGCCGACGAAAGGACGAGAAAATTCTGGAAGGTGGCGCGGAACGTATTTAATCGAGCAGCCGAGACGAGAAAGCAGGAGGTGACGGAAGTTAACGCCAGAGCGCGTAGGAATTCCGCCGTGGAGTCGGCGAAGGTTCTGCCCGTAGTGACAGAACAGGAGGTGACGGAAGTTGACGCCGGAGCGCGTAGGAATTCCGCCGTGGAGTCGGCGAAGTTTTGGTCCGTAGGGACGGCTCGAGCTACAGGCAAGAGCGTGGGTTTACCGCTATCGAGCGAAGACGCGGGCAACAGCTGCGTGTGTGAAGCCGACGGATTTCCGGCGAAGACGTTGAAGTTTGAAGAGTGGCCAATTGAAGACGGGAGGTTTCCTGGAAGAGAAACTTCGAGAGCTGCGGAACGACAACAACGCTGGACTTTGAGTGAGTGATTCTCGGAAGAGTATCATTCGGACTTTTGTTCCAAGGACTTTGGACTGAATAGGTTTTCTATCTCTTTAGTCCTTAAGTGTCTTGGTTGTTCAATGCATGCGACTGCATTATAGTGCGTATCGTTGTCTGTGTCCGTTGTTTTGAGTGTGGCCGATTGTATTGTGTAATACGTTGATTGATTGGTTTGATTGGTGACATATTGTATGCAACTATTGTGGAGTGTGCATTTTTTATGTATTGTTTTCGATCTGCCATTGTTGAGAATATAATTTGTTTGTTTATCAACTCTCGGCTCTGACTTGTTCTTTGGGCCACGGCCGGCGTCCGCTGGCGCACCAAAAAGGACCACTTCAAAATTGTCCACGCTTTCGTGGTGCGGTTCGGGGGGCCGATACTTCGGCTCTTGGAATTAGCCCGGCGATTGCCTCCCTAATAAACGGGACAGGTGTGACACTCAGGTGGTCGAAGTTTCCGGAGTTCTCCACTACGGCGTCTCTCATAATCATATGGGGGTTTTGGGAAGTTAAACCCCACAAATCAATCAATCTTGTTGATCTGAGGCGCGCCCGCGACCATTTCGCGGGCATTCCGCCGCACGGCCGCATCAGAACGACGACAAAGACACAAGTTCTGTTCCCGCGCTATAACTATCGTCATGTCATACCAACTAGCCGAAGCTGCCTCACGATTTGCTAAGACGACACGGTGGTGGCACCTACCCGTCGCCTTGCGTTCTACGCCTTATCACCTCTGAGACGGGCGCGCACGCCCGTCTCAGAGCCGCGCATGTCTCACGTGTGAGGTGACTTGGTGCGCTCGTTCGCCTCCACTGCACGCTCGAGGCACTCTAAAGCAGTGCCTCCAGAATACTATTCACCAATTTTCTTGCGCAGAACATCAAATTAAATGTTTCGTTCAATCTCTCCAGACGCAAGACTATCGTGTTTTAACGACATTCGCAGATTAACATGCAGATACGAGGCCAATTTTTTTGTGTCTTTTTCCTTAGCTCATTTCTATTTATTTACCCATCTATCTGTATTTCTTTTATTTAATTCTTTCTCTTTCAACATTTCTAACTTTTTTCTTTATCGCTGTCTTTGTGTTGTTTTACTCCCTAGCCTCTTCCTTTCCTTCTCCTCATCATCACATCTTTCTCCCCCATTCTCACTTCTCCTTCCCACCCCCTTATACTACTCTCAGCTGGCGTGCTTGTATAGCCGAGTGGTTTGGGTGCTCGCCTTCGATTCGAGGGCGCGTGGATTCCAATCACGCTTCATGAAGATTTTTTTCTTTTTTTTTTCGCCAGAAATGTTTCCGTTTCTTTTTTTTCTTTTTTGTAATCGTTTTCTCATGCATCGGGTTTATTACATGCCACACCGGAGAAATTGGCGCACGTGTTCTAGGAGCTATGCAGAAAGGGACAAAGATGAAGGAGACGATGAAGAGAGCGCATGTGGATATATATATGAGAGGTGGCACTTCAAGAAAACTTCATTTATTACGTCAACGTTTCGGTCAGAGCCTGACTTTCATCAAGACAAAATTTTCGCGTTTATTCCTGTTCTTATATACACAACAAACGAGAGGAGACGAAAACGAGAGAGTGGGGAGAGAGAGAGGGATGGGAGAGAGAGAGATAAAATTAGGAAAAGGCAGGGAGGTTAATCAGAAAATGGAGCATCCTGTTTGCTACCCTGCACTAGGAGAAAGGGGAATGGGGAAGAAAAATGGGAAAGAAAGCGAAGAGGGAAATAGACGCGCGCAAAAAAAGGGGGGGGGGGCGCTGGGGTGCTACAGTCTATACAATAGGCCACTGCCACGCAGAAAGTTCAGCAACACCTTCACTGATTTTTCGTGAGCACACAAATCATGTCGCCTTTCAAGCACTGATTGTTCAGACAAAGGTTTGTCGTCAAGGCGAGCTAACGCAACAGCTAGTTGCCGTCTTTGCACGCTGTAACGAAGGCAGTGACGGAGAATGTGCTCTATAGATTCATCGCTGCCGCAATGACCGCAAGCAGCACTGTCTTCCATGAGAGAGGGGAAAGTTTGCTTACTGACTATGAGGTGAAAGGGTCAGCAGTAGGACGTCACCGCCGACAGCAGAGCGCTTCGCGAGAGATCTTGTGCGACGGCCATCCCGCCTTGTTAAACGTCGTGGCTGTATTTTGTCACAGTACCAAGAATCGGCGAAAGTGAAAAGCAACAGTTGTACAATTCAACCTTGCTGATTAAAAAAAAAAAGAAGAAGGAGGGGTGTTAAAGTGGATGCAGCTGCCGACGCGGCATCGGAAAGTGCGTGTCGGTGAGATCTGTAGCCATGACGTTTTGTCCTTTTGGGCAATGCGGAAAGAGAGTCGTACCGGCCACTTCACTTTCCGAGCGTGCTCGTTTGTCCGATAAGAGACGCCCGCTTCTGAAGCGATAAAAAACGCGTTGAGTGGGATTAGCCACTTTCCCTAAAGGAGCCACAGAGAGAGAGAGCGAGAGAGAGAGAATAAACATTTATTAATAACAAATGCACACTGAGCCTTCTTTGGGTGGAGCCCTCAGTCCAGGGCTCCATTGCCTTGTGCGACCCTGCGAGTCACAGAGGGGAGCAGGGAAAACAGAAGAAAAACAAAGGAAAAAAGCTGTGCCAAGAAAAAAAATAAGTGAGTGGGGAGGTGGTGAGGAGGGAGGTGATGCAGCAGTAGAGTTGCGCCAAGGTACACCTTATGCTCAACGACTGTTTAGTGAAGCCACTCGTCGCGCGCGCATGAGAAAAATGCGGTGCAATGTGGCTGCTAGAGTTACTGTTTTCGTGGCTGCTAAAGTTACTGTATATGGTACTTTTATATAAAGTAACTCTAGCAGCCACGAAAGCAGCGGTTCTGTGGCCATCAAGTTCATGTGAAGCTTCTAAAGCGGCAATTTGCATTTGCGGTGATGGCTGCAAAAAGGGGAGATGGGTTGACTGAGCAAGTTTTCAGACTAGTAAGATTCATTTTTTTCGTCCGCGATAAGACAATGCTCGAAACGATGAAAAATTGCAACCGTTGTAGAAGAAAAAAAAACTGAAAACGAGACGGCCGACAGAGCTCGGAATCGGGAAGGCCGCGCGCGCATCCTGTCAGGAACTCTCGACTCAAAGTTTGCGTTACGCGTACCTAACCACACCGCAACGTACTACAGTGTGTGTAATGCAGAGAGCCACAAACCAGCATGTGAAACGGAACAGAGTAATATGCGATAGTATGTATAATACAGGGAGCTTCGGGGCAGCTTGTGAAACGGAGCGAGTCGTTGGCGCGCAAGAGATTCCATCGTCCCGCGGCAAGAAATACCCTCGCAGCGACGTGTTCCCACACGTAGCCGCTCGAAAGAACACGACGCGGGTGCGCAGAACAGGAGCTCCTGCAAGAGCAGCAGCAAACTACGCGCGAGCAACAGCGGGACGGCGAATATTAACTGTTCGATCGTGACCAGTAGACGGGCACGTCTTTTCTGGCAGCCGTAAGTGAAGAACAAGGATACGCTCGGCCGAACCGCAAGCAATTCTGGGCTCGAAACCGCGAGAAAGAAAAAAAAAAGACCCTCGAGTTCAACTCGTTTCCACTCCTCCTCGCCCCGAATACTCTTCGCGATCTTCTTCTTCTTCGGTGAACCCGCCCCTTCAACGCGGTGGCCATTTGGGGCAGGTATCTACACCCGTTGTTGTTGCAGAGCATCGGCCATGATGCCGCCTTCTGCGGAAAGGACGTCCCGAGGCCTCGAACGGCGGCTGAAAAAAAAAACAATGAGGAAGAGGAGGAGGATGAAGGCAGAGTTATCGGGTTCCCGCTCGTGTTCTTGTGTAACTGTTTCCGCGGTCGCAGTAATACCGGAGTTGCTCTGCGCGCGGTGCGTGGAAGAAGATGCGCCCAACCGGGGAAGCCCCGCCCTTTTCAGAGCGGAGCTTGAAGTCCAGCTTGGTCCGTGCGTTCGCAGCGTAGCCAAGTCTGGAGAGGGGACAAGGGCACAGCGAGGGGAAAGGCGTAGCAAAAGCATGTATGTATAAAAGTGAGAGAAGAGAAAAAATGTAAGGAAAAGGGTGAAGGAAACGGTGCGTGAAAGGGATGAGGGTGAAGCACTGTAAATCAATGGCGTGTCACGGCAAGGGTTGAGTGAACCGAGGGTGAGGAGGAACCTTGATTAGGTTTGATCCTGCTTCGCTAGATCAAGCACTACTTCGCGTAACTTTGCACATTTTTCGCTGACGCGCTTCCGTTCAGTTTCGTCGGTCATTGGTGATTCCGATAGCTAAGCCCCCCCCCCCCCTCTTTTCTTTTTTCCTGTGCATTCACCACACTGTCAAAGGTCTGATTGATTCTTGATTGATTTGTGGGCTTTAACGTCCCAAAACCACCATATGATTATGAGAGACGCCGTAGTGGAGGGCCCCGGAAATTTCAAACACATGTGGTTCTTTAACGTGCACCCAAATCTGAGCCCACGGGCCTACAACATTTCCGCCTCCTTCGGAAATGCAGCCACCGCAGCCGGGATTCGATCCCGCGACTTGTGGGTCAGCAGCCGAGTAACTTAGCCACTAGACCACCGCGGCGGGGCACTGTCGAAGGTCTAACAACAAGTGTTTTAACGCAATGCGGTTTCGATTCCTAGCGGTTGCTTGTGGGTCCGCTGAAAGCGGAATGGCGGGAACTTGACCTGTACGCCTCAGAGGACAGTGTCAGACTTTACTGATGCCTCTAAGAGCCGCAATGTTCACTTAGTAACGTTGCCATTTTGGGTAATGAGGCAACTAACACTAAAAGACAGACGCGACTAACAACTAAATGAAAGGCCCCACAATGGCTCATACGTTAGAGCAGTGGTTGTACAGGCGCTTTCGGCGTTCGATACCCTCAAATGGTTATGGCACTCGACTGCTGACCCAAAGGTCGCGGGACCGAATCCCAGCAGCATTTTCGATGGAGACAAAAATAGTTGAGGCCCGTGTACTTAGAATTAGGGGCACGTTAAAAAAAACCCGGTTGTCGAAATTTCTGGAGCCTTCTATTGCATCAGCCCTCATAATCGCATCGTGGATTATGGGACGATAAAATACAGGCGTTATTATTTCGACGTTTGGTGACGCTATTATTGCGACATCGCGAAGTACAAAAGGGAGAAGGCATTCGTATAAAAGTCCGAGATGCCGCGGCATATATGAATCGAACTGCAGCAAAACCTCGATAAATAAGGACAAAGAGGGAACACATATGGGAAGACGCACAGTGTCAATTTTTATGAAAGGGAACACGTGGCCTGCGCGCTGCGGCGGCTGCTGGCAGCGCGTTCAAGCGGGAGGGGCTTTAAACCAGTAACTTTCCGCGTCACCTCGCGGCGAGGAAAACAACCATCCGTTCCTGATATGGAACCAGCGGCAAGATTGCGACCCCCTTATTTATTTATTTATTTTTATTTACAGATACTGCTGTCTCGATACACGAGACATAGCAGGAGTGGGTACATTAGGAAAAGGAACGGACATACAGTAAGCAATACCAAAGAAACATACTGACCGGCCCAGAGGGTACGTTGCTTGAAAAAGATGGTCCGTCCAGAACACTGTAGATTCCGGTGCATGCAGCAATCTGCAAGACAGAGCATAAGAATTTGAAGCGAGCGCTTTCCATGCTGCCGCCGGACCCACATGCAAAGCGATCACGCGAGAGCCGGTAATCGCCTTGCAGGGGGGAGGGATTGCAATCTTGCCGTTCTATATCAGCAACGAATGGTTGTTTTGCTCGCCACGAGATGACGCGAAAAGTGACTGCGGTTTAAAGTCCTTAAACTTCTTTACTGTGGTTGCTCTCGCTCCCGCTTGAATGCGCTGCCAGCAGCCACCGGAGTGCGAAGGTCACGCACTCACGTGTTCCATTTCATAAAAAATGATACTGTACAATCAGAATTCACGAAAACATCGTGCCGTTTCGTTTGATAATGATATCGCAAAACTTCGGCCGCGGGAAATCGTATGAAACGGGAATGTGTATCAACGAACGATTCTACAGCTATACTTCGAGATCAATTAGCCACAGAGCTCTCCGCTCACATGCAGGTCGTTCTACGAGCGTACCCCTCGCGCAGTAGCGCGTAAGTTCGGGCCGCCAGAGAAAACGGGCCGGCTATTTTATTGTTCACGCACGCACGGCAAGAAGCTGCCTCACGTCGTTGCCATTATCATCGTCAGTGCGACGCGCGCGCCGCCAGCGGCGTCGACAGTCGTCACCCACGCGCCGATATGCTTCGCCGGCCGAATCGCCGGAGGGGAGCAGTGAACGAGATAGCGGGCCCAACGGCGGCACCGATGATGGGCCGCCGATCGCAGTCGTGACGCCCGAGACGGATGTGCGGCCAGCTGCTTCCTCCTTGCCGCCGCCGATGCTGTTCTTTCGCGGATGTAGTTGCCGATGCACGCGGTGGCCGCAGCCCCACTTTGTTGTTCGCTGATGCTGCTTCTTTTTGTTCTTCTTCCAGAACTCGTGTGCTACACGCACAGACACCGCGCCGAACAGAAGCAGCCGGCGCAGCGAGAGGCGGACGGCGGCGATGGTGAGGGGTTACTTTTAGGCACAACGGCAGCGCCGGTCGCGTCGTCTCTGTCGTTCGCGTGTACTGCGTCGTACGTCACTGTATGTACCTTCTCAAGAGCGTGCCGCCGAGGAGACGGAACTCGACGAAGTTTGCCGAAAGAATCGCGAGACAGAAGGTGGTGTCCTCATGGACGTGCTCGGGGTAACACATCCGCGGCGTCTTGCTCGCCGCACTTCGTCGCCACGGTCTGCCCGCGGCTACACAGAAGGACCTTCTCTTTCCTGCACGGCACCACACCCAGGTCTTCGAGACGGTTTCTCGCTTCCTTGAGGACACTGGACTAGACAACCGGCTATAGAAGCCGTCCGCCACGTCCTTGGTCATGAACGCCATTTCTCTTCTTCTCTCTTCTTCACAACTTTAATGCCCTCTCTCCTCCCCCCCCCCCCCTCTACAGGCGCTGAGCCGTGCTCCCAATTAGGGCTGCAGAAGTTGCGTCTTTTCCTTTCCTGAACCTGTATCTCTCTTTACCACATTGTGGGAGGCAAAGTCTCACCACAGCACGTATCTCACCCCCGTCATTAGTCCACTCCGAAAGGAAACAAGCTTTGAAGTGGATGCAAAATGGACGTGTGCTTTCCACAACGGCCTGTCTTTGGTCCCGAGGTTTCCCGGCATAGACATGGGTAACGGAGAGCTCTCGGAGAGTCGGAATGTTCGGTCGCCATCATTATCAGAGATCTGCACGGCCATAACTTTGCAATTGCACATTAAACAAATATGGAACAAGGGCCGACTGAGTAAACGTATGGTCAGACTTGGCAACCCCCTCAGATGAATGGAGGGAGTGGGGGCACCCTACATGCCCCCCCCCCCTAGTGCGCACACCTGTGTGTGTTTGTACAGTCATTGTGACATGTTTACATATCACGAAACCCGAGAAGAAGCTGAATATTCCTCCTGCTTCGGCAGGCAGCCTTGAATGTACATTTCCGGCCTGTTCTGCAACGCGCTTATATGACATACTGTGCAGTTCGATCGAACGCAGCCACAATTTGACGGGAAGTTCAGTTATCCGAGGCCAATATGACGGTCTCTAAACTTTTGACAACGACTGCGTACGTTAGGATTGAATGCGCAGTCGAGTAAGCGAACGGTGCTAGGATTTTTATACGATCGTACGCTCAGCGCGACAGAGAAAACAGCTGCAATTTAATTCTGCACCGTATACAAACGCACGCTTTCGCCAGTCTTCGTGTAGTGGCCATTATCACTAACGGAGAATTCGAACGAAAGTGTAAAATTTGTTCTCTAAATGCACTAGCCGCCCATGACCACATCTTGTGGGTCTGTGCGGGCTTTTCCCCCTCCAAAACCCCCCCTATTTCTACCAGCTCGCTGAAAGTTAACATGTGATTAACAATCGTCAGAACTCCCGACCGAGCGAAACAGTTCCTCGTTTCCTGGACTGAAAGAGTCGCCTCCCACGTGAAGCCACTCTGAGGCGAAATAAGGCAGGTGACTCAGCCGAATAAAAGTTGATTGATTGATATGTGGGGTTTAACGTCCCAAAACCACCATTTGATTATGAGAGACGCCGTAGTGGAGGGCTCCGGAAATTTTGACCACCTGGGGTTCTTTAACGTGCATCCAAATCTGAGTACACGGGCCTACAAGCCGAATAAAAGTTGATACCACCACTGGCAGCATGCAGCTCTCGCTCCCACTGGCGTGCATGCTGCATGGCTCCGGCTGCCTCGGAGAGTTACGCAAACGACGCGGTGAGGAAGGAGAGAAACTGGCTCCCCCTCGCCCTCATTGTGGATATGTTGTTGCTCAGCGTTCCTTTGTTGCTGTTATTATGCTTCATTAACCTCCTACATGTCTGAAATTAATGGTACCGGAATAGTTACCCTTAATCATCTCCCGGTGGCAGCAACCTTCATCGAAGAGAAGCCGACGCGAACTGAGACGATGCGAGCCGCTTCGTCCGCGTATATACTGCGATGCGAGACAAAAGGCGCTGCTACTGCGAGCGATGGTCTGCACGAGCTGCGAAGGGCGTGTTCGTGTGTGCGTAGCGTGTCTGTATACGTGCGAATGCGCTGTGAAACAGGCGGCTCGTTACGATGAGCCACGAGGCCCCGCCGCGGTGGTCTAGTGGCTAAGGTACTCGGCTGCTGACCCGCAGGTCGCGGGTTCGATTCCCGGCTGCGGCGGCTGCATTTACGATGGAGGCGGAAATGTCGAGGCCTGTGTGCTCAGATTTGGGTGCACGTTAAAGAACCCCAGGTGGTCGATATTTTCGGAGCCCTCCACTACGGCGTCTCTCATAATCATATGGTGGTTTTGGGACGTTAAACCCCACAAATCAATCAATCAACGATGAGCCACGAGGGAGATTCTGCAAAGTCCGCAGTAGCCATTGCCACGCCGTGAGCAGTAGCTTGTTATGTATACAAACGTACAACGTACAGACCTTACTACAAGCGCTGGAAGCACATTATAAGTGTGCGCGTACGTGCGCATATGCAACGCCATTGTTAGGCCTGTTGTATTGCGCGGTGAGATTTTACTAGCTGCATGCTTCGCACTGGCGAATACAAGCACACACGTCTTGCAGGCCGGCGGAATGTCAGGATGGGATCCTGAAATTAATTGAGTGGAACATATCGCAGGCGCTAATATAATAATAATAATAATAATAATAATAATAATAATAATAATAATTTACACCAACCCGGGTCCGTTAATGGGAACCATGTGTATATGCGAAGCAGCGAGCGCAAACGCTTACACTGGCGGCGGCATTGACGCTGGCGCTCATCATGGCGTTGCGTAGGAGAGAAACCTGGGGAGGCGCAAACGATGCAATGGTGGACCGGTGTTTTCTGCTGGAACATGCCAATCGCTGCTAATGGGCAATGAGAGACAGAAGACCCCGATCGGACACAGGATCCCGCAGTCCGCTTTTAGTTTACGTGCACACTGCGAATTTTTGTTGTTCAACAACGCACACGAGAAATCTCCCACCGGCACACCTCAAGAACCGATGCCTATACATATGGAGTGGCCAGTCAACGGTTGTGCAGCACGAGCAGTCAGTTTTTTTCAATCAAGAAACCCGCCAGCAGACTCTGCCTACCTCCGCGTTGCAAGGCGAGAGAGGGGCGAGCGTAGGAGAGAAGAGAGAGGGGGGACGGGACGCGCATGCGCACTGGTGGTTTAAACACCGCTGGGAGGAATGGCTAGAGGATAGAGAGGGAGGAGCAAGCGTAGGCTAGCATACCCTGCCTGCTTCGGCGCTGCGAGGCGATAGAGGGGAGCCTAGGAGAGGATAGATGGGGAGGGGCGCATGCGCAGTAAGGGTGGCCACTGGTTACGCCACGCACCGGATTGAGCTCGATCATAAGATACTCCCTATCTAATAATATTTGAAGTTTTACGCCGCAAAACCACGATATGTGGGACGCCGTAGTGGAGGGCTCCGGAAATTTCGACCACCTAGTGTTCTTGAACATGCACTGGTATTGCAACCCTAGTACAGCAGCGAAGCTCGAGTGAGGATAGATGCGAGGCCTCTCCGGAGCGGATCACGTGGTATGACCACAAACGCGGACAGGGTTCCTGTTCAGAAGAGCGCGAGGGGGGGGGGGCGAAGCTTATGGATATGACGTAACGCCTGTCACACTCGCGCTCCGAAAGCTCAAGGTCATTGCGACGTGATGAGTGACCTTGGCAGACATTGCTTAGTATAGCTTTCGCTCTAAAATGACGAAGCGTACGATCCTTCCAAATACGTCACCTGATAGCGTATTTCGCACTCGTGAACTTGTAAATGTTGGTACATTTCAATTCTGAACGTGTGCTCGCAACTTATTTCAATGAAAATGATGGTCGTCAGACGCGGTGCATCACTGTGGTCTGCCCGTTTATATGCTGGCTCTCCAACAGTTCCGAGTTGAAACAAATCGAAAACAGAAATATTTGAGCAAGCAGTCACTAAATTGCTGTGCATCGCTTTTCACCGAAGCAGAGTGAATTCGACAAATGAGGAGTGGAAACGAAGTTGTTTTTTATTGTTTCAGACTGTTTTTAGCAAGACGGTCTCATTTATTTTGTTCAAAAGCTAGTAAAGTATGAAACTACCCACACGCAATCGTGTCAATTACTATCAATTACGTTCCGAGGTAATTTGAAGTTCTCCGTGCCAGCCGTGGAGGCCAATGACATCTGCCACTGCCGATGCTACTAAAAGAGCACTATACTACTACTACTACTACTACTACTACTACTACTACTACTACTACTACTATTACTACTACTACTACTACTTATACTGCGGTTCACCGCTGGTGCTTCAATCAAGAAAACTAGCGAAAATCTGCCAAGCGCGCCAATGTCATACAGGCTCAACCAAGACAAGCATACATGGCGCAGCACAGTATACAGAATTATATACGCGGTATACGCACAAGATCGGAAAGTACATTTCCACTGTCTTTACCGGTATGCGGGAACGTACCGCGCACACTTCTCGCGTAGCATTACACGAAAGCGAGGCGTCTCACAAAGTGCCGCCCGCCCAAGGCGAAGTGAACCTCACTGTGTATCAACATGTATCACACAAGGAATCGACCGTGAAGCACAAAGCGCCGCAATCTATACGCACTCGCCGCAAACAACAAAGACTTACGTTGTACACGTACACTGTGTACTTTCGCGCGAATCCTATATAAGGGGCTCTATTCCCGTGGATTCGGGCAATAATAACCACGTACTTCCAGTCGCGCCGCTGTGCCTGAGCTCCCTCGTGCCGCGTTGGATGGAAGACCGATGGAGCTGTAGGACAGATCGTGCCAGACTGCAGCAGGCGAACCCCTCCTCCGCGCATTGTTGGTCGTGCAAATTGCGCACGCAAATACAGGAATCGTCGGGGAGGCCTGCGAGGGGCGATGGTTACAGTACACCCTTCTCACCTCTCTCAACACTCTCTTCAAGTTATTGCCAACTCGCACAAATACACACACACACACACAATAGTGTTCAAGAGGTTATAGTATTCGACTGCTGGTCCGCACATCGGAACAGAAGAGCGCTGAGGCCGCATTTTCGATGGCGGCGAAAATACTTGAGGCTCGTGAGCTAAATGATTTAGCTGCATGCACGTTGCAGAATTTCCGGAGCCCTCCACTATAAGCCGTCTCTCATGATACAGCGGATTGGGACATTTAATCCCGACAATTATCATTCCTCCAGAATTACGCCAGCGAGACGCTATACTATGCTGTGCATATTATGGTTGGACATCGCTATTACCAACGCGTATACGCGTTTCGCATACCGGGAATGGCTGACACTACTGCATGCGACCACTGCGGCAGTGACGAAACAACTTGGCACATTCCGTGTGAATACCCACAATACTGCTCGCAGATACAGTCAATCTGCAATGCACTAGATGAACTGTACAACCAGACTATTTAGAAAGAAAGAATCCTGTGCTACCGACAGGACTTTAAGTCGCAGAAGAAGGCTGCGAAGGCGCTCCTGCGTTTATTGCGTCCAACCGGCCTGTCCAAACGACTGTGATCGGAACTCCCTGAATGTGTGCGCATGAGATTTTTTAAGTGTGAATACACTTTATAAGCGACCCCAAACCATCCACCGCCGTCGGCGGCGTCCGCAGTCTTCTCTCTCTCTTTAAAAGGAAGAGGACTTGGCGGGCCGCAGCGCGACGCTCTACCGAATAAGCCACGGACGCGACGCTGATATCGGTGTCAGTAACGCGCCTTATACCCCCTCCACCTTCGCTCGCTTCTCCGCTCTACTCGCTCGCTGCAGCTGCGCGCGCACCCCTCTCTCTCGCGCACCCGCATTCTCTCTCAGTCTGCCGTCGAGAGCGGGTCGTGAGGGGGAGTAAAGTTAAAATCCGTTGGCATTCGCCAGTGATTTAACGTAAACTCCTCCGTGTGATCAAATTGCGATTCCCAGGAACCATTACACCATAAAGGCACCATAGTGTGATTAATAAATATAATAGTGCGAATTAATAAATACCCATCATAGCATCACCCCGTGTATTCGCACTTAACCATGTTCACCCTCGGGGAAATGCTTGGGAGTTTTTTCTAATTTATTTTATATATCTCTGTCTCTATCCTCTTTCAGACCCTTTTCCCCACCCCTGTACAAAGTAGCAAACCAGTTCTTTTAGGTTAACCTCCCGGTCTCTTCCTTTTATTTATTTCTCTCTCTCTTTGCGTACTACAGGCACTTTGAGCGTCTATCTATCTGTCTAGCCGCCTACGTCTGGGTGTTCTCATAATCACTCACTCCCCTTGAATTGAAATGAACGAAAATTGGTATGCTCAGAATATAACCAACCACTATACATAGCCTTCATAGATTACCAGAAGGCGTTTGATTCAGTAGAAATATCAGCCGTCATGCAGACGCTGCGGAATCAGGGCGTCAATGAAGTATATATAAAACATCCTGGAAGAAATTTACAGGGGATCGACTGCTACCATAGTGCTTGATAAAGAAAGCAACAGAATACCAATCAAGAAGGGTGTAAGGCAGGGGGACACAATCTCCCCAATGCTATTTACCGCGTGCTTACAGGAGGTTTTCAGAAGCCTAGAATAGGAACAGTTAGGGATAAGAGCTAATGGAGAGTACCTTATAGTAACCTGCGCTTCGCCGATGACATTGCATTGCTGAGTAATTCAGGAGACGAATTTCAACTCATGATTACGGAGTTGGACAAGGAGAGCAGAAAGGTGGGTCTTAAAA
This sequence comes from Rhipicephalus annulatus, assembly GCA_013436015.1. NCBI lineage: Eukaryota > Metazoa > Arthropoda > Arachnida > Ixodida > Ixodidae > Rhipicephalus > Rhipicephalus annulatus. The sequence goes on from WOVY01010325.1 coordinate 18,504, forward strand.
TTAATCTGCAGAAAACGAAAGTAATGTACAACAACCTCGGAAAAGAGCAGCGCTTCGAGATAGGTAATAGTGCACTTCAAGTTGTAAATAACTATAAGTCTACTTAGGACAGGTAATAACCGCGGAGCCTAACCACAAGATTGAAGTAACTAGAAGAATAAGAATGAGGTGGAGCACATTTGGCAAGTACTCTTATGGCAAGTAGATTGTCACGATCCCTCAAGAGGAAGGTATATAACAGCTGTATCTTGCCGGTACATAGCTATGGAGCAGAAACCTGGAGACTTACAAAAAGGGTTCAGCTTAAATTGAGGACGACGCAGCGAGCAATGGAAAGAAAAATGGTAGGTGTAACCTTAAGACACAAGAAGAGAGCAGAGTGGATTAGGGGACAAACGGGGGTTAAGGATATCATAGTTGAAATAAAGAAGAAGAAATGGACATGGGCCGGGCATGTAGCGCGTAGACAGGATAACCACTGGTCATTAAGGGTAACTAACTGTATTCCCAGAGAAGTCAAGCGAGTTAAGGGGAGATAGAACGTTAGGTGGGCAGATGAGATTAAGAAGTTTGCGGGTATAAATTGGCGACAGCAAGCACACGACCGGATTAACTGGAGGAACATGGGACAGGCCTTTGTCCTGCAGTGGACGTAGTCAGGCTGATGATGATGATGATTAAAATTGGTATGGAAGGGTAAGAGTGGTTTGACGAATACGACTCGCTGGTCATGACATGAATAATGCACCGTCTATGATTAGGTGTTGCATACACATCTCACTTTCAATGTCGCACAAGAAGAAGAACGTCACCGAACTGCGACCCCTGTGATCATGCCGATGCGTCAGTGGAGCATATTCGTTATAGAATGCCCACAATATGATGAACAACGCGCTTATCTGAGTGATCGATTGAAACCCTGGACAGACGACCGTTTACAATTGGCAAAGCACTTTAACGGTGGCCACATTCTCGTAATCAAAGGCGCGCAGTGGGCGCACTTCGTGATTTTTTAATGAACACAAATTTAATAAACTGTCTTTAGTTATTATTGCTCCTTGCCATTATCTGCACGGACTTTATCCACGATGTGTTCACACTGTATGAACTGGAATAGGCCCATAAACTGTGCATAGACTGCTATTGATTGATTGATATTTGGGGTTTAACGTCCCAAAACCATCATATATGATTATGAGAGACACCGTAGTGGAGGGCTCCAGAAATTTCAACCACCTGTGGTTCCTTAACGTGCACTCAAATCTGAGCACACTGGCTTACAACATTTCCGCCTCTATTGGAAATGCAGCCGCCGCAGCCGGGATTCGAACCCGCGTCTTGCGGGTCAGCAGCCGAGTACCTTAGCCACTAGACCACCCCGGGGTGGTGCATAGACTGTTACAAGCCCTACAATGTAATTATGTACGTACATAGTGCGTCTAATTATTTTTCTTCTATTCTTCTTTTAATTCTCCGCATGTTTGTGTGTATCTTGCACATTACCATGATGTTTGGATTGCCGACTCTAAGATAGCCCACCCCCCCATATTGTTTGCCAAATATAAATAAAAAATGCACAGCTTGGTTGGTTGCCGGGTTGGTCGTTGCTTCGTCACCTGGCGCAATTGACCCACAGCGGTCTAATGCATGGTCCTGGGAAAACACCCGAGTCCAGTTTCTCGCCGTCGACAGGGGAAGCCGCGGACGTTTAGCACCAATTAAATTTCGTCGAGCGTCGTGCCCCCTGAGGCCGATGCATGCTATAGGCGTCCGGCGCCGTCTGTGCCATTGGGAATGAGTTGCAGACATCACGTGATACGGAATGCCGATTAAAATGACAGAAATAAGTGTCGAAAAGAGATAAACAGAGTTTAGTGTCTTCAATTCGAGAAACGGAATGGTTTCCTTCATGATTACCAGCGCAACTGTCGATGTCAAAGAGAAGGCAGACATGAGAGCGCGGAAGGAACAGCAGCGCCATTTGTCGTCTTGTCTCATTTCTATAATGTCGATCGTCACACGCGTTAAAGAAAGCATGCAACGTCACCCACATACTCGCCCGCGCACCTTTGAAACTCTCCCGATGAACCACTCATAAATTTAAACCGCTCGATAATGAACCGCTCAATAAGTTTAAAGATATGAGTATTTGAAAGCACTAATAACGTAATAACGTTAATGAGCTCGTTTCGCGGAAATTCCAGCGTCGGCGTTCGTTGTGAGCAAACAAACCATATTGACCACATTTCTTATCGTTCCTAAATCTCCTAGCCTTACTTCGTATATAACAATCCGATCTTTTGCTATCGCATTCATTGCTTCAGTTCTGAGTCAAAACTGTGACTTTTGTCACGCTTTCACCTACCGAAATAAAAAAAACGGTTTGGAGTTGAAAAGAAAGCATGTTGGAGCATGCGAGGACATAACTGTAGACCTCGTCATGTCTTTTTCGTGTCCATCGGCATTTTGTCTCCATCGAAATACGAGCGCTGCGTGCTTATTACCTGTATTCCGATTCATCACGCGAAACTGCCACTTTTTCGATGCTATACCTGCGCGGGTGTCCCGCGAATTCACTATTTTTGTTTTCTTTTTACTTCCTTTTCGACTTCCGCGCGTACCGTAACGTATATACGCCCTTGTGGCCTACCGTATACATAGTGGCCACTCGATTACCCCCGATAAACTCGTACAGCACTCGTCACGCTGCGAGCGTCAAATCCCCAGAGCGGACGACGGCGGTGCCGATAGCAGACGGCTACTATTACGGAACAAAAATGGCGGAAGGGTGACGGACGGCGGCCACGGTGGACGATGCAAACGGGAGGGTGGATCACAAACGGAGGGCGATCGAGCGAGCACCCCACACGAGCATACGAATGCCATCAACACACAAAAAAAAAATGCCGCAACAGAACTCACGATTTAACCCGGCGCCCTTACTGCGATCTCCCGCTGCTACGTGCTGAGGGGGGAGAGCTAGCCAAGCCAAGCCGAGAAAGAATAAACAAAGCGGATGACGAGTCGATTTCGTGTTTCTTTTTATATATATTTCTTTTTTTATCTCGCATCTCTTTCCTTCTACCAAAAAACAACCGATGAAGCTTTCGAGGGAGGAAAGAAAACCGCGCGTGACATACCCTCCCCCGCTTCCCGCAATCATCCCTCCATTGTTTTTTGTTTCCCTCTTTCTTTTCTTCGCGTCGCCTCTCTTGCCCGCACTTTCATCTGTCTTCTCGCTCCGTAACCTCCCCTTCGTTTCGCAAGCCTCCTCCTTTCCCGATTCTCGAGCGTGCGTGCGGGCAAAGTATAGAATCGTGCCGTACCACTCTTTTTTTTTCTTATTTCTACGACGACGACGACTCTTCACGAACTCGCTGCTGATGCGACGGCGTTTAATATCCGTCGTACTCGCTCCTCCGCGCAGGCGCGCGCGTGCGTGCGTGCGCGCAATCGGCTTGAAGCGGCCACCCCGCAGTTCGTATATCCGCCACCCCGCCACCAGCGCCACCAACAACTTCGGCCTCCAAAAGATGAACCGTCGAGATTATAATAATGCTCTTCTGCGCCTCCCCGCTCGAACTGCGCTGCGGAAACGGGCCCGCTTCATTCTTTTACGACCAGACAAAACGAAACACTCGCGACCTGCAGTACTCATCGCCAGCGCTTAAAACCATTCCACGTTATTTCTTGATTCCCTCGTTACGTCGCGCTTAGCAGAAAGGAACAAAATAAGCCATTCCTCCTCTCTGGATGCTCCTGTTTCCTTTTTTTTTGTTTTGTTTCCGTACACCCGCAGGAAAGATATCTTCTTACCTCTTTCCCACCGCTGTCTTCGTCTTTCAAGCTTTGTTTCTTTCGACACATTCCCCTTCTTAACCAAACCCATCCGGCTTACATTTCCCCAACGAGCTGATCGAAGAGTGCGCCACCAAATGGCGCTGATCTCTCTGTACTTCGACCACCGGTGTGATTGAGCGAGGCCCATCAAACCCCTTTGGGTGTATGCGAGTGCGCATGCTATATTGGTGGTATATACCGTGGATACGCATGTATTAACCTCGGAGGAGATGCCGCCGTTGCACGGTGCGCTGCAGGCTGCGAAGTATGCACCGGGCTTTTTCGACTTATGTCAGCGTCGTTTCGGGCAATCCCCTCAATCTCCATGCGATACAAACACAAACATACACACACGCACGCGCGCGTGTCATTTCTATCTATCTATCTATCTATCTATCTATCTATCTATCTATCTATCTATCTATCTATCTATCTATCATATCTATCTGTGTATATATCTATCTACCTATCAATCAATCTATCTATCTGTGTATCTATCTATCTGTGTATCTATCTATCTTTGTATCTATCTATCTATCTATCTATCTATCTATCTGTGTATCTATCTATCTATCTATCTATCTATCATAGCACAAATGCAGAAATACCCTAATAGGCAACAATATCACTAGCTACTACCTTATTTAACTTGTTGCCTTAATTAACACTACCCTGATTACTGCCTCAACTCTAACCCACTACCTTAACAATACGTGACATGTAAATTATTCATTGCTTATCATTGCAATCTCACGATTAACATTTGTAACCCTTAGATTGCGTTCTATTGCCTTAGCGCTAAAGCATCTTTTCAATTAGCGTAACCACAGTTTACTTCGGGAAATTACCCTAATTCATTTATTGTTTTAATTAAACCCCACATTAGTTTGCTTTGCTCCCATGGCTACAAACACAGCACAGGCGCATTCTTTAGGGGCGAAGCTTCTTAAGGCGTGGGTCTGTCCATTCCTTGTATGTATGTATGTATGTATGTATGTATGTATGTATGTATGTATGTATGTATGTATGTATGTATGTATGTATGTATGTATGTATGTATGTATGTATGTATGTATGTATGTATGTATGTATGTATGTATGTATGTAGTAGTACGTAGCCACCGGTGGCACAAACCCACTCTAGAGCGGGTATGTGCTACACGGTATGCGAGATGGGAGATGGAGGTACTTGGAGTGTTCACTAGATGGACGCACAGACAGACGGACGGACGGACAGACTAGCAGATGGACAACGGATGGATAGATGCGCGGACGTACGGACGAATGGACACACGAACAGACAGACAGATGGATGGACGGACGCGCGGACAGACGCATGGGTGGACGCACGGATGGTCGCGCGGACGGACGGAAGCAAGACCGAACGGACGGACGGAAGCACGGGCAGGCTGACGGACGCTTCGCCGCACTCATCATCATTTACTCTGTGGATAAGGTGTGATGTTTTCTTGGGTATTTTTATCAATAAATAAATAAATAAAGTAGTCTCCTTTGTTTGCGTTAGTTTACGAAGCGTATGCATGCTCAAGTACCGAATAAATGGAGCACTAAAACATGGGCATCTCTGTAGCAGTCTAATATGAGTGAAAACTGTTCCAACCAAGAGAGAGAGAAACAACATTTTTCGTGCATCCGGCGTGCGGGAAGTCACCGGCCGCGCAGGGCGCGGGTATTCCCTATCTAAAGACTATAGCTATTAGTCTTATAGTCCCAGGCCCCAGATCTTGAGGACGTTGTGCTCTGGCTAGGCGTTGGATACTCGGGCTCCTCCGCTCCCGTTGTCCGAGGCGTCGGTTCCCTTTCTCGTCTGCTTTGCCAGGGCCTCCTCTAGCCGCTGGATGGCCCTTCGTTGTGTGTTTGAGTCTTGGGACCAAGAAGGTTTAAAACATGGTACCTGTTGTGGTATGGAGCCCATTCTCTAGTTCCGTGCAGCACGTCGTCTACTGGCGCCGTCCTTGCCGAGGAGCATGCTCTACAGTCGAGCCGGCAGGCTAGACCTGTCTTTCCGTCATGCGATAAGCTAGGTGCGCGTTTTCCTGCGTTTTGCCGGACCAACTGAAGTTCATTCACTCACTCTACAGTGAGAACCCGCTCGTGCCATTGGGACGGCCTTCGTACCCGCTCCGCTCCTGTAACTGGCGCAGCCAAGGAGCAGTTGGAGACGGGGGAGAGGTCCAAACACTTGAAATTTCAGTTTTGTCCATCCATGTGATATAAACGCACACGCAAACGCTGGCCCGAAGATACATAAGGTATGGTCGAATCCTCGCGCGCCTGCAATGAAATGCTGGCAGCTCCACTGGCTCCTGGCCATGCACAGACGCCACAAGCGCGGCGAACATCTCGTGCTTACATTTATGCAAGCGACGCCTTCTCGGATCCCACTTCGTGAACCCGGAGAAAAAAGGGAATGATAGTATCACATCTTGTTACATTGTAGCGTTTTTGCGATATTTTCTGTTTTGTGTATGATTTCCTACGTACGTTTGCTGGAATTATATTTGTTTGTCGATCTTGTCGTGTTTTTCAAACTGCTACTCATGCAATATACTTCATGGAAGCATCATTCATGTATTTACACTATTTTGCAATGACATGCTCCTGTCACCGCTCGCCCATTACTCGTGATACTGCAGTAGACAGTGTGTAATAGTGATAGTTCACGTGTTAGGGGCCCAATTACATTTCATGTCCACTTAATAAGACTGCATTTTTTGTACCGTGTTTTCCCTGATTCAGGCCGGTCCTTGGCTGCAACGGAGGAAAAATTAAAAAAAAAGTTTTCGTTCTGTTCATCTCCGGTTTAGTACACTTGTGTCGGACGGACAGCAGCAGAAAGACGAGTCGATCGGTGAGCCGGGATCATCGGACGCTGCATGCAGTCGAGAAGAGACGGCCGGCGATGATGGCTCGGCCGAGCGAAGAAGAACGAATATTATAAAGGCCGGCCCCCGGCGGCAGAAACAACGTTCCAGTCACGACGCGGCGGTTGTTGCTGCTGCAAGTTCATGACGGCCAACATCATTCCGCCAACACAGCACCACCACCAGTAGGGGCATCATCAGCCTGCCTGCCAGCCTGCCCCGGATTCGTTTGAACGCGTGTTGTACAGACGAATCCACTATTAAAGGGAAGACCTGTGCGAACAAGATATTTATATTTTGCTATCTTACGGAGAGAGAGAGAATAAACATTTATTAATAACAAATGAAAACTGAGCCTTCTTTGGGTGGGGCCCTCAGTCCAGGGCTCCATTGCCTTGCGCGACCCTGCGAACCCGCTGGACCAGCTGCTGCTGTTCCTGCCGGCGTAAGCTGAGCAGTGCAGACTCCCAAGAGGAAGGGGTGGGATTGGGAATGGGAGGCACGCCCTGTGGGGCAGAGCATTCCCACGTGGAGTGGTACACCGTCGGTACGGATCCACAGAAGGGGCAGTAGGAGGGGTAGAGAGTCGGATGAAAGCGATTTAGCATATAAAGGCAAGGAAGACTTCTGGTGGTTGAAACTTCCGACTCCTCTTGACAGACTATTGACTTACATGAAGAATGTTTCTTAATCCACTTGCTCTTTGAGGGCCAGGAATGTTGATGGTGTGCATTCGAGTGTTTTCTTTAACAGTGGACCATACTGTACCTCAACCTCACCCCGCTTTACTTTATACGCACTGAAGTCCATACACGCTACACGTCGAGGTTGCTCTTCACGTTCACGTATACGCACGGAGACACGGTGCTTGCACTTTCGAAAACAGTTGCAACGGAGAAGTGACAGTTCAAACAAACGATGTCCGCGGTTGAATGGCAGTGGAATGTCGCCATGGCGAACGCTGATATAGGGAATTATCGGTTATAGCAAATTAAGTCCCAACTCTGGTTTGTCATCCTTCATTTGAGCGACATTTGTTTTGTAGCGACAGTAAAGAGAATGCGAAAGCCGCCACGGTATTGGCGGGAACGAAGAAATATTAGGTGCATGAGGTTCCAAACTCAAATGACAGCGTAAAAAGCAATGTCAAGCTTCAATGACTATTTGTGCGCCGATAGTTGGTGTTGACTGGGACGGCGATTTGCTCTCCCATAGCAGAGTATCGATACTCTAAATAGTTACACAGTTTTTTTCTAAACGCAACCAAAATTTCCCATCCTTTAACTAAGCTGGAATTTTCGTTTCTTTTTTTTACAAATACACGTAAACAAGAGCCTGTTCCACAAACGAACTTTGCTCTTTTGCTTTCACCTCCTGCGTGTAAAAGCCACAAAGAAACAGGTTAATTCAGGATTGCCAGGTTTGGCTACTTGGCGCGAATTTGGCATTTGTAGACCATCGCCGGCACAGAAATGGCCTGCATACGTCGCTAATTTCTTGTTCCCTTAATTTAAACCACTCAGTATCCGACGACGTTGCAGCCACTGGCGTTCGAGTATGTGGTGTCAAATGATGGCAACCAAAGCGCATGCACTTTCAGCTCCCAAGCTTGAATTTGGCGTTAATTGATTGATATGTGGGGTTTAACGTCACAAAACCACCATATGATTATGAGAGACGCCGTAGTGGAGGGCTCTGGAAATATTGATTACCTGGGGTTCTTTAACGTGCACCCAAATCTGAGCACACGGGCCTACAACATTTCCGCCTCCATCGGAAATGCAGCCGCCGCAGCCGGGATTCGATCCCGCGACCTGCGGGTCAGCAGCCGAGTACCTTATCTATACCACCGCGGCGGGGCGAGGCTTGAACTTGGCGTCTTCCTCAAAGAAAGAAAGATAAAAAAAACAAGACCTTCAAGAAATTCGTGGCTGGGAGTCGGAGGAAAACTGTTGCCTCGCGTTTCGCCGATCATCGTATAATAACTGGACGCTAAGAGGACGGCCAAAAGCGTTCCGCGTGCAGGACGCTTTTTGCACTTTTTAGGATTAGGTAGGAACTGCGACTGAGAAACATTAACTTCTCGTATACTTCGTCATCGGGCGAAAAAGCGACTGCAAAAGCCACTACAGTTTACGCTTCCAGCCCATCAACTATGAGCATGAGTGCACTCATGAAGTACTCATTTTTATTGTCGCCACAAGGGTGGTACTTCTTGGCCTTTTTAAGACAAGTCGAGCCGGCACACGCTTGAGAAGTGTGTCGTTTACAGCTGTGCGAAAAGCGTCGTCATACTGCGCGAAATAATTGCTAATGTAAGCAATATAATATGTGTTAATTTTAGCAATAGACCTTTTAGATGCGGAAGCATCTTATACTCGCGCCTTGTAGTGCGCCGTCCGCGCCGTCCGCACCGCTTCTCGAACATTCGACAGCTGACGCGCGCGCATGCGCCGTCGCGCCGTCGCCCACCATCTGTGCCGCGCGCGCTTCTCCTTCGAGAACATTCGACAGCTGATAGCGCATGCGCCGTCGCGCTGTATATATACTCAAGGTCGGCGCTCGCTCGCTCAGTTGCCGCTCGTCGGTTGGTTTGTACGGCGCGTCGACGTCCAAGGTCGCGGTGAAATGAATTCCAACGAATCCACAAACACAATGATCGACGTCCCTTCGACCAGCGCCGCCCTTTCGCATACGTGTGTACGTGTTCACTCATTTAACACCCCCTCCTACAACCACGTTAGCCAATTTAGCCATCGACCCAAGTAAGTCGCAATTTAACACCCCATTTCACAACCACGTTAACCAATTTAGCCATCGACACAAGTAAGTCGCACTTTAACACCCCGTTAACCAATTATATGCTCCGCATCCTCCTCAGTGTTCCCCCGAGGGAAGCTGCGGGCAATTTTTTTCATAGTTATAAGGTTAGCTTTCCTTCTATGCAGTTTGTCCAACTAATGACGGCTATCGACTCGCTGCGAACGGCGTATTTGAGTGCAGTTTTGCTCAGAGCGCTATGACGTGCAAAAGGTTGACTCGGCTCTCTTGATATAAACATGCATAATAGACAAGGCCCAGCACGTGCAACTATAGAACATCGTCTCCATTTCAAGCCGCACCGATTAGTGGGACGAATATGCACTCCAGCAAACCATTCTCGATTCTACCCCGGTCCACCACTGCCTCTCTACACCAAGTTACCTTGCACAAAAAGACGTGTGACAAGGAGTCACCAGCCTCACCTCCAGTAAGCTGTACCCGGAACGTTGTCGAATTGCACCACGTTGTCGAATCGGCCATAGTGGTGGCTATTCACAATAATATTTCAAATAAGCAGTGGTATGTGATGATTTCGATAGAATATTTGTTTTTCATTCCTCTCACACAGGTTACCCTGCAACTATTTACTACGCGTTTATTCGAGGACGCTGGTTCGATTCCCGGTGACCGCAATAACGGCGCTTCGAAGATGGCTAATCATGGTTGATTGATTGATATGTGGGTTTTTAACGTCCCAAAGCCACCACATGATTATGAGAAACGCCGTAGTGGAGGGCAGCGGAAATTTCGACCACCTGAGGTTCTTTTACGTGCGTGCACCCCAATTTGAGCACACGGTCCCACAGCATTCTCGCCTCCACTGTCGAAAATGCAGCCGCCGCAGCCGGGATTCGATCCCGCGACCTGCGGGTCAGCAGCCGGGTACCTTAGCCACTAGAGCAACGCGGTGGGGCGAGGGCATGGTGGTCAGAACATGCTTTTGTGGAATGGAACCTGTACACGGCTGGATAGGAGCCGCGCTATGTGGCTGTTTTAATAATACCTGGGTTATTACGTCCCAAAACCATCATATGATTATGCAGGATGCCGTAGTGTAGGGCTCCAAAAATTTCGACCATCTGGTGTTCTTAGAGGTACGTTGACATCACGCAGTGCACACGGACCTCTAGCAATTTCGCCTCCAGAGAAATGTGACCACCGCGGCTGGGATCGAAACCACGACCCTCAGGTAAGCAGTGGAGAACCATAAACAGCGCTCCACCGCGGGAACTGTTTTAGCTAAGTTGACGTTCATATGCTATCGTTCGGGAGCCTATGCAGTTGATGCTGTAGTGTAACACATCACGCCGTATATGGCCATGTACACTAAACAATTGCAGGGGTTTTGCGTCCCAAAACTATGCATGAAGTCCTATATCATTACGCAGGACGCCGTAGTGGAAGCCTCTGGAAATTTAGACCATTCTTGTGTTCCTTAAAATGGCCCTGAAACACTTTTTTTCAAGTAACCATAGAATGAATTCACTGGAAGAGCTTATTGCCTCATAAATTCAACGCTGCAAAAATTTTGAAAATCCGTCCTGTTCTAGTGGAGTTACAAAGATCTGTCGCATGCTGCAATTGCATTATCTCTTCTCTCGTCCGGACGAAAGCGTTGGAAGCTAAGCAAGGAGAGATGGCAGGGGCAAAGAAAATACGTCATGCAGGCCTCGTGACCTTGAGTAGTTTTTTTTTTCTTCGAATGCGCGGCTTTTCAGTGCGATCACGCGCGAACACGCGGACAAGTCGCGGCCTCATGCGGTGATCTCTGTAACGACCGAGCGCGCCATGTTCAAATCTTCCAAGTACTGATAGATAGCTTTCTACGTGTGATTTTCTAGCGTCTTCCGTCCTTTGTCGAAAGAAGGGAAAGCAATTTTTCAGCTGACTTTGACAATTTATTGTAAACTCCAGGCCGCGTGCAGTGTGCTATAATATTTGGCTAGCGTGGTCTCGAGAGCCTCTATACTACCGATCGGCAGGATTTTCTGACGCCATATACAACTGCATACTGTAAATGGCTCCTATAAGAGCCATTTACAGTATACAGTTATATATGGCATCCTAGTGTATATAACCAGAGTCGAAATTCTTACAGGAGCCACTTACAGTATGCAGTTGTATATGGCGTCCTAGTGTATATAACCAGAGGCGAAATTCTTGAGGATTGTGTACTTAGATTTAGTGTGTTTTAAATGGGCCCTGCAACACTTTTTGAGCATGGGCAGAAAACACTGCCGATATATACAGGCAATATAGTTACTCTAATTTCAACGCGCTATAGAAAATCTTCCCAATACCATCAGATAGTGGGGACATCTTTCGTAAGATGACACTGCACCTCTGAGTCTTCAAAAACAAGCTCATGCTCGCATATATGGTATGGCATGTATGGTATGGTATGTTTCATGTCACCTGGTGGATCAGCTGCGACTAATCCACAGAGCTGAACGAATGGCTCGTGTCCGTGGGGTCCTGGAATAGGGACCTCACAGACTACGCTCTTCACCAAGTAGAATTCCTTGCAGGAACTGGAGTTCTAGTCTGTCTGGTTTATGTATATAATAATGTTTTGTACTACTACTACTACTACTACTACTACTACTACTACACAGTACGGTGAGCACGCGTAAAATACATGACACATCATCCTTGCTTCAGGCCCAAACAGTCCAGTCAAATGAGATTTTGGTCTGAGGTGTAGTCAGAAGATTCTTAATATCTGCAAACCATGAGCACAATGCAGAGAAACTTGAGGTAGTGAAAATGAGAATAGAGGCTGAAATGAGCTATTTCCGTCTTTACATGAGTAAAAGCATCAACGGTGGCCGAGTGGTGAGAGTGTCCGCGCTATTGCGGGAGGTACTGCGCTCTGTTGCCGCTAAGTCACCCTACGGTTTTCATAATGCCAAGGGAGGATGCCTGGCAATCGGTGTTGTAGGTACTCATATCTTGAGAAGGTGAAAGCGTCTCCTTCCCGCTATCTTCCTTCACTCCCCTTCCATCAATGGCCATAAGCTGTGCTCCCTTACGGGTCCGTGACGGTGCTCACTGCTACCAAATTCATCTTAGCATCGTAGTAGAGCATCGGGCGCGTATTTCGAAGGTAGCAGGTTGATATCCTGCCGGTGGCAAGTTACCTTTTCGTCCATTTTCTTTCCCTCCGCTTTTACATCACAATTACTTCGAATAACATCCCCGATAGTTTCAATTTCATCACTGTCTGTCAGTTCTCATTATTATTGTGCTTAACAAAGAAAATCGAGCCCTAAAATTTTCGCATCCTTCCTTTATTCACAGTGAGGGTCTCGCTTTGGCAAACTTGATGCCTTCAAGTAGCATGCGAGGAATTGTTGGTCTGCTGCCCACTCGTGATAAGATCACGTGCTATACGTGACGCCAACAGACAAAAAGAGTGTTCCATACTCGCTGTAATGGCAACAGGCGGCGCTGACTGACGCTGTCACGTTTAAATACACATATATGCCCTATGAAGTGGGTGGAGGTAGGGATGACCACCACCGTAGCTCAGTGGTACAGGATGGGGCGCGTTAATCTAAAGTCGCAGGTTCGGATCCCGCCGGCGGCATGTTTTTTTTTCGTCCACTTTTCTTTCTTCATGTTTGCATTACAGTTACTTCTAACAACATCCCCTATATACTTTCATAGGTATCAGTGTATGTTAGTTCTTATTAATAGGGTGTCATTAAATTACCACACAGTTTCATGGTTAGAAAATATTAGAGTTTCCGTATTAAACAATGTTACATGGCTACGAAATATCACAAAGTAATTATTAAATAATACATGGTTCCAAACTGCTACAAAGTTACAAAATATCTTGAAGACTTGTTGTTACTTCAAGCGAACTTACCACACTTTATTAAGCACTCGTAATGTCCTGTCCTTTTGTTACAGTTTGTGAACATTTGTTTTAAAATATTGAGTAATTACAGCGCTGTGTTGACCATGGTCGCGTAACTGCTTGAAATTTATTCGTGTAGTGCTCCGGTCTTGTTCGTATTCGATTTGGTATCATCACTGTTCGATTCGGTTCTAAAATTGGCTGTTGGCAAAGCCTTGGAGCAACATTCACGTTCAAGAGATGCAAATAGAGGAGATGAAACTCTGTAGGACGCAACCGTGGATAGAGATACTGCGGAACATGAGAGAAAGCAGGCGTTCAAACACGAACACAGGATAGGATATCAAGACTACACAAATTGCCGCTTTTGTCTTGCCTAGATCGTTTGTGTCCATGTCTGCACACCGACCCTCTTTTGTGAAGCATCCGTACTATAGTGAACTAGAACACCCATGTTGGTCCTAGTTCACTTTAATTCGCCTACGACGTTTCCCGTCAGCCAATCGACGTCGTTGTCGCGATGAGTGACGTCACGTGCTAGTGTCCCTCCCTGGATGTCGAGGCCCGCTGGTTCGACGCGCCCCGGTCCGCAGCAGCAGCAGCAGCAGCGTCGTCCAGCGCAGGTCCCCCGACAAGTGCTCGCTCCCCAGGCCGAGGGGCACCGGCGCGAGTTGAAGCGTGGAACGCAGCCACGCAGCGCGATCAAATTGCTACCTTGCGTCTCCCTCTCTCTGCACGCTCTCCGCCTCCTCGCCCTCGGCAATGTTTCCAGTTCGTTGGCGGGCAGCGAGAAAGCAGAGTGCGACCAGTCCGACCGGGGTGCGCTCTGGTCCCGTCGCTGAGGGCGCTTCGGTCGACAGTGATGAAGACGGGAGGGAATCCGCCAGCGACGATGCCTCTGACCGCGGCGTGAATTGCTTGCGTGGGGAGCCGGGACGTAGTGACTGTGAGCTGTTTGGCTCTAGTGCTGGCGTGTATAGAGATGGAGAGGAAAAGGAAAGGAAAGAGACGTGGAAGTTCACCAGAAGCAGAGGAGGAGGGAGGTTCATTTATTCAAAGAGTGAGCAGTATGGACTCTGGCAGTAAAAAAGAGCAGAGGCGCCTACTGGGTGTAGGTCCCCGCTACCCTCCTGGGCCAATCCGGGATCTAGTCCTGAACCTCGGGCGCCGAGCTGTACATGGCAGCCTTCCACAACTCCATTATTCTTTACATAGGTGGTGGGTTCTGAGTAGATACCGACAAGGTAGTGTCTAGACTGGTTCTTTGTTGGCAGAAAATACAACATTGGGAGGGATATATCGCACGGTGTATAAGATGGCGGACAGAGGTGGTAGATCTCCAATCGTGTACTTGGAAAGGGTAGAGTTACAGTTCATTGTACAATGCAAAAACGTTTACATCTGAAGGCTCGTTTCCTCTGTTAGACCCAATACTAACAATATTTAACTGACAATCGTGCCAAGGAAAGTATAGGGGATGTTATATGATGTAATTACAATGTAAATGTGAAGATAATAATAATTGTTGTCGTTTAACGTCCAAAAGCCACCATGAGATTATGAGAGACACCGTAGTGGAGAGCTCCGCAGATTTCGACCAGCAGGGGTACTTTTACGGGCACCTAAATCTAAGCACACGAAATGCTTGAGGCGGAAATGCCGCAAGCATTTTCGCCTCCATCGGAAACGCAGCCGCGACGACCGGAATTTGAACCCCGCGACATGCGAGTGAGTAGCCGAGTGCCTTAGCC
Source organism: Rhipicephalus annulatus (assembly GCA_013436015.1). NCBI lineage: Eukaryota > Metazoa > Arthropoda > Arachnida > Ixodida > Ixodidae > Rhipicephalus > Rhipicephalus annulatus. Next base: position 33,668 of record WOVY01010325.1, read on the forward strand.
ACTAGACCACCGTTGTGGTATGGGTAGTGAGTTGTATATGTGAAGAAAGAAAAGTGGACGAAAAGATAACTTGCCGTGGGCGGAGACGGAACCTGCGAGCTTCAAATAGTCCGATGCTCTACCAACTGAGCTACCACGGTGACTATCCCCCCCCCCCCCGTCTACTTTATGCGGTATATATGTGCATTAAATGTGGGAGCGTCAGTCAGCGCCGCCGGTAGAGCATCGGATGCGTTATTGTAAAAAACCCTTAATTTTAAAGAAGCCTTAAACTTCGTGCAAAAATTTATGCTGTAACTCTACGGAAGATGAAGGGGTGCGACCACACGGCTCTCGTGTGCCGTGCGCCTTGTAAATGACATTGGGTGGGTGCTTCCGGGTGATGAAAAGGGGAAAATATGTAACGCATCCATGGTCGGCAGCGGGATTTTTTTCTTTTGGGGGTGCAAACCAGTACTGCATCGCATTTGGGGGAGGGGAAAAGCACTGGTGTAGCCTGGGGAGAGCAAGTGCTCACGAGGCTTGAGGGAGTCAAGTGCCCCTTTTGCACACCCCTGCCGACGCCCACGAACACGTCTCCTTTTCTTGCCCTTATCAATCAACTCCATCACTCTTTCCCACCATAATATATGCATGCTCTGTTACTTCTTCATCGTATGAGTTTACTCCTATATCATATGATTGCTTTCAAAGCGTAGAATTTCGTGAATGTCAGAGTTCGTCAAGTCTATTTCAGGCTGACCTCCAAAACACACTAGGCCTGTTTACTTTCTGCATCTCACCCACATAACCTTCTGCTAGAGTGCCTCGATGTCCCTACCTGGATGGATGGATGCTATGAGCGTCCCCTTTATAACGGGGTGGTGACAAGTATGCCACCAGGCTCGACAAAAAAAAAAAAACCTTTTTTTCTTTTTTGATGTTGGCCTAATGCCTCTACTTCGATAAATTCTATCTTAATGGAAAAAAGGTAAATTTTCAGCTTAAGTTCTCTGCCATTTACGGCACACTGTCCATATTTTATTTTTCCAATATTTATTTTTGTCCTTTCTCTCTAATTTTCTGCCACCAATACTCTAACCGTCTCTTACTTATTTCAATCGCGGGTGTGTTCAGCTTTCCATTGTTGTCCCTAAAACCCAAGGCTTCCTGTAGGCTCGTGCCCAAACGTACACCTGGGTGGATATCTCCACATTCAATCAGAACATGCTCCGCCGTTTCCTTATCTTTCCCGCAGCATGTGCATTGTTCTTCTTCTTTACTGAATCTTGCTTTATAACTACGCGTTCTCTTGCGCGACCAAAGCGCCACACTACCTTCGGCGGCGCTCTGCGTCCCTACGATCGCTATTCGCACTCGCGCAGAACCTGCTCCACCAAGGTCTCGAGGGGGTAGGCGCGCGGTCGTGACGTTGGTGACGTTTCGGCTCCCCCTCTTGGCCGCTCTCCGCTGCCCTCGCTGGAAGAGTCCTCTCCGAAGAAATGCGGCCCCCGTGTGCCCGCCCCCTTGCAGCACCTTTTCTCCCCTCGAGGAACGGCGAGCAATCGGCGGCAGTGCGAGCAGTGCTCCTGACGTATTGTCTGTGTTTGTGCGTGATCCGCGCGGCGTGTGTGGTGGTGCACGATGACAGAAGACAGCGGGCCCTCGCCGTGGGGAACCGGGCCCCCGCCCAAGCGGTGACGACGCGTCGTTGCTTCCTAGACGCCGTGCTCCGAGCAGTGACTTCTACGAATACGTGAACCCGCAAACATGGCTGCCGCCGAAGTCGTCGTCTTCGGCGACGGATCCGCGCCAGTGGTTGTGATTCCTGTGGTTCTCCTCCGCTCCAGCAGCAGCAGCAGCCGCCGGCAGGACACGTTGGAATTGTTGCGTGCCGCTGGTGCCGCCGCGGGCTACGGCGTCGCCTCTCGGCGAGCGACGGCGATGCGCGACGACGGAAGTCCAGAATGACGTGCTCGTCGCGACTGGGCTTACGTGAACGCGTTTCGGAACCACCGCCAACATGGAGACGCTGTCGCAGCGTGACATCGAACAGGTCAGTGTGCGTGTGTTGTCCCGCTGCTGCCAGCGCACTTTCGTTCGCGAGGTCGCCGATCCGAAAGAGGCAAACCACCTCCGCCACACCTGTTGATTCGCTCGATCCGCGTGGTCCGCGGAACCGAGTTCGTTTATGTCTTCATTTATTGCGTTTCCTTGTAAATTTCTTACGCGGAGTACACATTCAGTGAACTTGACGGAACACAGCGAAAAAAAAAAAAAGAATGTCCCTGGCTTCTTCTGCGTTCGCTTGCTCGGAATATGTCGCATTCTGAGGTTTCAAACGCGGTCAACAAAACTACAAATTCACTACGAGACGGGTACATGGTATGTGCGCTTTCTCAAGAATGAGCTCCCTGCGCTGACCGTGGCGATCGGACGGCGGGCTTCGAGCTAACGCGTACTCTACTGCACAGCACCTGCATAGCAGCTAAGGTGTTGCGCAGCCTAGATAGACGGCGCCGTTTCGATTCCCAGTCACGGCAGGTCTCATTTCGAGGGTGGCCAAATGCGAGCACACCCATGTACTTAATTAAAGTGAGATGCACATTGGAGTACAGGGACATTCTAAACTGATCAATAGACCTCCATCCAAGGCGTGTCTCATAATTATTTCGGTGATGTTAGCCTCGAGATTTTTACCTTTCATCTTACCTGCTTACACGTGCTCCGTACAGCACATTTGCGAGTGGGCTGTGTGCGACCAAGCTAACAAAAGCATGAGACAATGATGGGTGCGACCAGCGACTCCCAATCTTTAGTGACACATCGAGTATCGTTTTTATCTGCACCTCATGTTTCTTTACCTATAGGCGGACGCTACTGGTGTTACGTAAATCTTCTAAGACCGCGCATCTTGCATTGTAAGAGATAAGTGGAGAAAGCTGAAGGGATCGTCGTCTTCGTGAGATGCTGCAAAAGAAACACAGACAGTGTAATCCTCCGCATCTACTGCATCCCAATACACACCCACTCAGAATTTGGCATCGGATTATATGGACCTTGGGTCACATGGGACTGGAGGCAAATCAGGCAGCGGATGGGGTAGATCGAGGGTATGCGAGCCGAGCACCTTCCAACTCCGCCCCTGAGGAGCCCGTTCCCGTCCCTTGCGACTATTCGGTCATCCTAAAGCATTACAGAGGACTTGGCAAAGCTTGTTCCCTACTACATCGAACACCAAGTAAAGAGGAATCGGTCAGCTGGAGGCAAATTCGAACCAGCACGTTTCCAAATTTGCACACCCTCAGTAAAACGCATCCCTCGACATACTCTCCTCTCTGTCCATGGTGCTCAGCTAAAGCCACTCTGTACCACGTCACGTGGGAATGTCAAACAATCACAGCCTTTAGCATCCATACAAAATCCAACAGTGGAGCGATGGAATGAGCTGCTGGCCAGCGAGAACCTGGAAGATCAGCTGAGCCTGATCGACCAGCCCCGCAGAGCGGCTGTTGCAAGCGAAGCCCTGGACTAAGCCCCCCTCTTCCCCTCAAGCCAAGAACCTCCGACATGCTCGGAGCTTCTCTGCAGAAAATGTCCTGTAAATAAGTTTTTACCCCTATCCGCGTGTGCTGGCACGCGCTGCCAGCTACTCACATTCGATACAAATTAAGTTGCGTTCGCTCGTCGTTGAAAAGCTAACGCGAGAGCTCTACAGAAAGCTTGGAACTGCGGAAATACATGCCACCCTTGTTTGGTGTCCGTACATTCGCGTTGCCTTAGCGTGGCATTCGACAAACGGAAGACGCAGTTCTTGAGTGTTTTTTTATTTCTTTTATTTTTCTGTGAAGTTTAATCGAATGGAAGACAAGGGCAAGGAACGCAAGACGCGGACAAGCGTGTTATGTTCCTCAAGTTTTCTGCACCAATCAATCCAACTTCAGCCATGGCGCTACTAAGTACATTTTTTTTACTGGCTGAAACTATTTCGTAATGCGAGTCACACTACAAAGCGACACGTTGCTATTGAAGCGCGTTTAGTCGGGGCTGTGCCTCCTTTTTCTGTTGAGCGTACATGAACGCGAAGCCGGTCTGTGTTTTTACGGGTCGGCGAGCGATGACGGGGGTTGTTGTGCGGAGCCGTCCGGCGGCAGCTCGCATTCCTCGGGGCCGTCCGTTGCGAGCCGTCTCGGGCGGCGCTCCGCGGAAGGCAAGCAAAGCAGGGCCGGGCGGCGAGGAGGAAGAAGATCGGCGGGGGCCACCTCCATTCATACCTGAAATTCCGACTTGATTGCTCGCCCGGCGCGCGATAGTCGTTCGCAGGCAGGCGCGATCACTTGTGCGCCTCCTTGCTTGACTGACAGCTTCTTGCGGTGGTTTTTGCGCCACCTCTGCCATTGTTGCTGCGCCGGGGGCTCGCGAGAAAAATGCGCAACCTCTGGGCTGCAGCGCAGCTGGCTCGGTGGTTTTCGCTGCCCAAGTCCATGCAAGCTGGCTGACCGAGCGAGATAGGCTGCCTCTTTTTGCTCGTCGTCTGTTCGGCAGCGTCGTCTGCTTCGCAGATTCCGTCCGATCCATGCGTCGCCGCAGTGTCGCACTTCGTGTTGCCGCAAGTGGTAATTGACGGATACGCTGCAAACGCATGCCAAAAAAGAAAGAGAGAGAGAGAGAAGCACATTGAAGCCTGGCCGTTGAGTCGATATGTGGAGAATGTTTTAGGAGTGGTCACGGGTGCGGGCAAAAAAAGAAACAGAAAAAAAATTCCAGTCGAGGCGCGAATCAACGGCCATGACACGCTAAAGCGTATACATGACATGTGTGAATGGATACCGGCGCAAATTTTTCAGCGTTTGCACGCCAGTCGCAAATTAGCTTCGGAGCTGAAGTAATAAGGTCGCGGCCGACGACGATCGAGTTGACTAATCCGAGCCGCACCTTCACCGTACTGGCGGTATTCAGTTAACCTATTTCGCTGCTTTTATATGAGTCTGTAGCCACCGTGGTTGTGGGTTAACGACTACACGGCGTCGCGCTTGCTACGCACAAGGGCGCAGGTTCGACTACCTGCCCCGGCAACTGCAGTTAGATGAGAAGATTTAAAAAAAAAACGGCCGTCTACTAAAACTTAGACGCATGATCAAAAAAAAAAAAAAACCCGAGCTCTTCCCCAACTGCGATTCAATCTTGAACGAATAAACAACGCGAAAATTCAAAGACGACCAAAACAACGACGGACAACGGCGCTGATTCGAAACAAACACTTAATTTCGAACGGATACAATAAATAGCACCCGGAAAAGCTCGATTGCGACCAACCGGCACACGCATTGAAGGTAACACAAGTATACCAAAAGAAAACTTATAAATGGCTGACAACAGATGAACATGACGCGAAGTATCCCAAGCCATCGAAGATTGATCGATGTACTATAGTGGCCTTCCTCTGACATGAGAAGAGGAAAGCCTCCATGATTCACCCATGCCCGAAAATCGTTGTTCCACGCTTCCTCTGTCCGCAGACGCCATCCGCCATAACTTATAGCTATATACTACACACGCTCGCTGTGGAATTAGCCAACATCTACAATCCTTTTTTGTCTGAGACTGCGGGGGAATCCCGTCTTCTTGCCAAGTACGCAACTTGTTTCACAACGAAACGACTTGTAATGTCCTATAGCTAATTAGAAATTTAAATTAAGCGCCGTCTTGTCAACCCCCCGCATACGTTACTTTCCTCTCCGATTTCTTTAGACGACTTTTGCAGTCCACGCACCTGATTAGCAAACTCAGCAAGTTGGACTTGTGCCCGGGTCACGCCCATACTATACAACGCCTGGAATACAACCCCACACGTGCGATTCTTGGCTACCGTATACCGAAAAGATGGATGCCTTCCAGTTGCCTCAGACTCCGTTAGGGCGTTGCGAGGGAAGCGAACGCGAATTGAGATGTTGTATGCAAGAGAGAAACATTTATTGGCGAAAGGGACAATCGTGACTTGGACGGAGGCGCAGTCGGTTTCTTCTGTGGGTGGAACCCTTTATTTGGTCGAACTTGTGGCCGCGAAGCGGGAACTTAAATTTCTTAAATTACAACGACCAATGCACGCCGTACTCTGACATCGGCGCATGGAGCATCGGTCGTCAATAACTTCCATCTTCCGAGCAGTTATCACTGGCGTATTTTCGAGAACAAACTCAGCCGTTCGCGTTTGCGCGCTCTATAGATGTTCCTATCTAAAGTGCTCCCAGACGTGAATTGCGCAAGGCAGTATCTACACGTGAAATGGGCCGGTGACATAAAACGCAGAAAGGAGCGCGTGTGGCAATATACGCTCGTCGAAGCCCACTCAAGGAGAAGCAGATGAATAAGACCCTCACGTATAACGAGAAGAAGGAAATGCTATTGGCAGTTCTCCTCGAAAGCTGAGCCCGGAATTAACTGAATCAGTTATTATTTCGTACCAAGGGGCCTCTGCTCTGTGCTGACCAGGATTAAGTCAGCAGAATTAATGGTGTAGCCGGACGTCAATGGGTCTGCCGTGGTGAACTTCGATATCAAAGTAACATATTTTATGGGCATTCGCTGATCTTCGTACCTGCTTGCAGCCGTATGTGTGTTAACAGGAGATTTGCATGGACGAGTGGACTCACCTTCGAACAATTGTGTCAGTACCAGTTTAAGCATTTTGAGTTTACGTACAACCCGACTGCTGTACAATACGGCGTATACTGCCACAGCGATGTATCGCGTATTGCCATAGCGTAATCCTCACCGCTGAGAACATTCGTTTTCGGTCCTTTCCTTTTATTTTCTTTTTCATTATTATTTTTTGTCGCGTTGGAATCTCCGCAGCTCATCAGTTTTCCGACTCCGCGCTCGGGGCCATCCATATCCCAGCCATCCTTGCTCCAGCGCTGCGGACGACGTCGACTCAGCCAAGGCTGCGAGTCCGAAGGCGTGGCTGCTGCTAACGGACGAGCGATCGTGCGAGCGTAAACCGAGTAGCGACGGCTGGTGTGTGTGTGATCTGTCTTTATTCGTGTTCGTACACATGCCACCCTGAGAGAGGAAATCTCTTGTCGCCGATCTCTTCCTTGTTTAGCCCACTGTCATAATGGACCACTCCCACCCACGTCTTCCTGAAAGAATTCTCAGTGGACACCGGACTGGATAAGCGCTTGTGATGTACAGCGCTTCTCATATGTGGAATGATGCGATGTACATATACTGCGGGTAGAAAGAGAAATGTGTGCGTGTGAACGCAGTGTGAACTGCTGCAAGCAGACTGTACAGTGCCACGTTATTTCAACTTACTTCAGGCCCCGCCGCGGTGGTCCAGTGGCTAAGGTACTCGCCTGCTGACCCGCAGGTCGCAGGATCAAATCCCGGCTGTGGCGGCTGCATTTCCGATGGAGGCGGAAATGTTGTAGGCCCGTGTACTGAGATTTGGGTGCGCGTTAAAGAACCCCAGGTGGTCAAAATTTCCGGAGCCCTCCACTACGGCGTCTCTCATAATCATAAGGTGGTTTTGGGACGTTAAACCCCACAAACAACAACAACAACAATTCAACTCGCTTCAGTGGGCTTTTATGTTGACTGTTTTTTTTTCGCTCATTGTCCATTTTGGGTAACCCTAGTTATCATTATTTCGCTGTAGAACTTATCGACATGGAGTAGCCGAGGTCGTGAATGAACCTCAGCCACTCCACAGCAAAACAATTAGAACAGAACGTTCCGTGGCGTGGTTCAATAGATTGTTTTGGTATGTTCACTAACTTCTTAGAGTATACGGGTCTCAAACACGCAGCTCGCGGACCTCTAGCTGGCAAGACCCGCCCACGCAGACGACCGTCTTGGTCCCATACATATTAATTCACGTAATTCTGTTCGTGAGTTACGCACATACGTGACTTGTTGCACCGCCGCGGTGGTCTAGTGGCTTAGGTACTCGGCTGTTGACCCGCAGGTCGCGGAATCGAATCCCGGCTGCGGCGGCTGCATTTCCAATGGAGGCGGAAATGCTGTAGGCCCGTGTGCTCAGATTTGGGTGCACGTGAAAGAACCCCAGGTGGTCGAAATTTCCGGCGCCCTCTACTACGGCGCCATCGGCCATACCATGCTGAATGCGCCGGTTCTCGTCCTCTACTACGGCGTCTATCATAATCATACATGGTTTCGGGACGTTAAACCCCGCATATCAAACCATGTGACTTGTTTGAAGCACCTTTTTTGTAAGGTGCCGCATGCGGTCACCGTGTGATCTCTTCTGCTCCGTGTGATCAAACATCACAGTGGGAAAGAAACTGCGTTTCAGAATCGGCGTCGAGATCTCAGTGATTGGTATCGATATGTTCCTCGAAACCTTAGCGTCGAATGCCCTTATGAAATGACCCGTACATGAGATATACGGTTAAGGACCTCCTTTCAAAAGGCAGCGCTTCTCGGCATTCTGCTCAATCACCGCCGTCTGCACAGTGCCGGCCCTTGTGCGAGGCCTAATTTCATGATTGCAGCGGCGCCCACTGAGTTCGAGATCCCTGTCGTAGTGCAGATTATCGCAGGCGCAAACGTCAGGGTCTTTATCAGTTGCACCAACGGACGTGCACACAGATCACGCAACGCAGGAATGTTACTGCAGCTATTATACTAAGTGTGTCACGTATTTCAGTGCTGTGTGTACCGGCCGAATGGTTTGCGCTTTAAAACATCTCTGTTGTCGAATAAGAGGGTATATATATAAAAGAACGGGTCTTGCTTGGCGCTACTCGAAGCTTCCCAGATGGTCCAGTTACTTGTGCGCTTCCTTGATCCACTCTTTCTCTCCGTGTGTGTGTGTGTGCGCGTGCGTGCGTTTTTCCCTTTTTCTGATGCCCCAAAGTTAACTCGACGGTTTTGTTCCAAATCACCACCTGAACTCACGAGGCCTGGCGGTTCGGAACGCAAATTTTCGTCTCATAAAATTCTATACTTGGTCTCTCAGTGAACTGGCGCAATGATCGGGGAATCGGCAATGAAACGGACGGAAGGTCGGTCGTTAAGAAAGGATAAAAATAGTGAGTGAATGAGTGAGCGAAATAACTTTATCATGTCCACAATCGACACGAGTTTAACTCAGCGTCACCTGGCTAGGCCCACTCGGGGACGCTCAGGTTGAACCTGACCACCCTCGCGCGGGCCCTTTGGACGGCCACAATTTGGGAGGTGAGGTCCTGGGCCTTAATCACCTTGAAATCAAATCGAAGCCAAATGAATCCGCGCATCCCCACTGTGTTATTCTCCCGCTATTCTACATTGGGAAAGCAGTACGTATAATACATGCACCAGCAACGGCGAAGTGTACCGGGAAATCCATTCATATTGTGCACACACAGTTGAATCGAACCATTCGTACAATGCGGTGCATCTTCGCAGATGAAGAAGAACACGAAGGTCATTATATCCCTACTGAAACGTTCGGTATGCGATGTCCAATGATTCCGTGTGTTTCTGTAAGAATGTTACGGAAATATACAAAAAATATATGGAACATATACGGAAAATATATGGAACATATACGGGAAACATATGGATTCCGTACGGAACATGTGGAATTATTGGACTCGCATACGGAACATTACAGTCGCGTGCGTAGGAGCACGCGACGCCCCTTTGCATTTATGACCGCGCGGCTTTCGCCGACGGTGGCTCCGACAAACGCTTCCGGCGCTTGGTCAGAACGAATCGATTCCGCTTGGAGGAGAACGAAGAAGGCGTGCGAATACTGCGCGATGATACCGCGGCCCCACTCACTACACGGTGCAGACTGGCGGCTGCTGTTCAGCTGCTGCAACCACGGCTCCTTCTCGGGAACGCTTTGCGCGCGCATATCAAATTAGGATCTCGGAAGCCCTCGGCCATCTGCGTATACACTGCACGCGCGCATGTGTTTGTGCGCCGCGCAGTTATTCTGCTTATTGCATGTAGCTTTATTTTGTTTCTCGGTGCGCCGTTAGAGGGAGCCATCAATGCGGCGCGAGGGTGGTGCGTTATTCGGCGCGCCGTGTGAGGCGCGATTTATCAAGGCAACGCTGACGGACGGCGCCCCCCCTCGTGAGCCCAGCCATTCCTCTTAGTCTCTCTTGTTTATGTTATTGTTTCTCGTCCCTTGGTCTGGGTGCTTTCTTCGGTGGCTGATGGACGTGGCGGGCTGCCGTCTGTTTTTCGCCGAACGCTGAAGCAGCCGACGTTTCGTGAGCTAAAGGGTCGCCAGGGGTCGCTGTTGTACGAGAAAAACAAACAAAGGCTTAGCATGGTACTCGCTATACGCATATGTATAGACAGAAAGAAGAGAGAATAATAAAAGAAGGTGAATAGGTCTGTCTGGGTACTGTCACTCAAGTATATATTATAATGTCTAGTACACCATGCACTCAAGCTATACTACGCTAGGGGCAGATGTGGTAGATAGATGAATATGATCTGGTCACGACATGGATAGTTATGACGACAGCCATTGGCCGGTCTATCGATCATCTCCAACTTGCACAGCACCTGCACTTTAAAGAACAGTGATGTACCTTGCAGTTCAGTGTTCGGTAATGAACCTGCAGATATGACATGCATGATTCGCTTAGCTGTTCTTCCCAAAACAGGAGCACATACACGAGTAACAGGGAGGACGTTGGGAGCTGCTCGCGATTCTTCCTTCGCACTCTTGCGGTTGTGATGCTTTGTCTGAGACGATTGCGTTTATCTTATCACCAGTGCTATCGTACCGCACGTCACCGAGATAGCCTGTTGGATATCAGCGTCTCGGTGATATGGAGTAACAGTGCTCTCTCGCGGTATGAATGAAATTAACTTTATTTGGACCAGGCTTTTTGTACTTCAGCCTTTAGGTAAGTGGCCTCCTCAAGTCCAGGTAGCCATGACTCGCTGCTGCCGCTCGAGCCCGGTTCACCAATCGTAGCTGGTTGTCAGGGTTTTGCGTCACCAGCAAAGCCTCCCACTGGTCATCGAATGCTTCCTCTTTATCCGTTTCTTTCTGTTCGTTTGCGTTTGCACTTGGAGGTGAAGACGCTGGTATGTCCGGATTGTTGCGACACTGAATCGAGAAAAAAAAACACACAACAAATTAGTGCTGGAAAGAGTAACAGCACCACAGGGAGGAAAAGTGCTTTCTTCTGTCTCTTCTCAGTTGCTCTCCTAAAGGGCCATAACGACAACACCCCATTTACTCCTTTTTGTTAGGATGGTTTATCACCTGCTATCACATATCACTCCGCTTGAAGAATAGAGCATGGTCGACGACGCGCGGCTTTTACCGCGCAGTTTTGCTTTCAAGTCCCTGTATAACCATCATGGTCTACACTTCGAACGGTGTACGAGAAAATAGCCGCGTTGTTGTGTGTCACCTCCTTGTCGACGGTCTCTGGTATTACGGCCCGGTCCTTTCTCCCGCCATGTACGTCGGCGACTTTTGCCGTCGACGCCCGACACGTACTCATGACGTAGTATCGCCGGCGGTTTCAAAAGATTCGCCTTCCCATGCCGCTGCTCCCGCCAAGTGATGGAGCGTGGCGCTGTGTGAACAGATGGGGGACTATATCGGAGCGGCACATCTTGTCTGGGTGTGTTCGCTTTCTTCACCTGCGAACGATGAAGAAAAAAAAAAAGGCTTGTCAAAACAGACGAGCAACACGATGGACGCAACAACAAGCAACACCGCCGCCAACAACCTGCCACTGAATGTTACGCAGTTACCGGCCGTGCTCGTGATCGTCCGTCGCTTGGATGGCCGCCTCCACGTTTTCGGCTTGCCTTGGCTCGGCTTCTGTCTCGCCGGCGACGACGCACGCTCTAGCTACACGCGCCTTTTGACGGCTTTTTTTTTTATCGCTGCTGTCGTCGCTTTCGTCGTCTGCTCCGACAAGCAGACGACTCCGCGAGAAAAGGGAGGGCCGTGTCTTTTCCGTCGTCCGCACTTCTATTGGGTACTGCACAACACCTTAACTTCCACTTGCAGTTGTGCGTTATGCAGTGCGGGCACGTTTGTGTTGGTGCGGCGGGCCATAACTTGCGCCACAATGACCCCCCCCCCCCCCCCGGCAACCATGGCCTCGGCTCTGCCTTTCTCCTTTACGGTTCCGGTCTCTCTCTCAGTCTCGCGTTCTCTCCTTGCAGTTTGATTTAGGAAAGGGAGCCGCCGCAGGGACGCGCAGTCGTGCTGGCTGCCGGCGGCTACGTGTTGCACGAGTCGTGAGCCGGAACTGTAGCCAGTCTGCTTTCGGCCAGCGAGCGCCACGACAGGTGCGGAATCAGATCGGGAAAAAAGTTATTTCTGCCGCTTGGCACATGTCCTGTATACGCGCGAAGCTTCCGCCATGATTAACAGGGAAGACGGCCAGCGAGACATTCGAGAGAGTGGTCGGTCGAGAGATCGAAGAAGGCTTCCCCCTACTTCTCCTGTCATATTATTAATTTCAGGCAGCGTGCTTCACCTGTAGCGCTCGCTCTGCATCGCAGCAGCGACGCATTGAGGTGGAGCCTCACGCTAGGCTGCTGTGTTTGGCTTCACGCTTGCATTCGCCACCGGTTTTACAGTCGGCACCGACAGTCTAGATTCCACGAGACGCAAGAAAAAAAGCTGAACATTCGCGCAGCTTCAGCGGGGAACATTGATTATATATTTCCGACCTGTCCGAAAACGCGCTCGCGTGTACTCATACTGTCCAGTGCGACCGAATGCCATTCACACCATGCTGAGAAATTCAACGTGTTCTCATACCTAGCGTCCTCTAAACATTTGACGCTGACCGTGTTTCTGCAAAGCATCTCGTACGGTACTGCATCAGTCATGAATTGCACGTGATATGCAAGCGTTCGTAGGAATCTTTACGTCATGCGCGCTTGCTTGAATATCCGTTAGCAATTGTGTTCTTACTGACCCAACTCCCAGTGCGTATATTAATGCATAGCACACAAACAATAGTAACGCTTTTTGACAGCGAGTTTCTGGCAGATCGCGTCCGTAAATAATAAAAGGCGCCGATAAACATTTTAAGGCTCCTCTTGCCCCTTCGCCACGGAATCTCCTCGCCACATCCAATGGCTCTTTCCCAAGTGTCCCGTAAAGTCCCTAGATTTTCCTTTTTACGATAGAAAAGGGGAAAAAATTAAGGACTTTAGTATCGCGATACTCCGCGGCCCACCAATCTTCATGCACCCTTTGCTTCATGACGTATAGATCGCGCTAGCAACTCTGAATTGTCTTTTTGGCGGCAGAATCGCACGGGCGATCACCTTGTAAAGAGATTGACCCCCGTGTTCACAAACGCTCCTCGACTCGACTTTCACCCTTCACTTGTCAGAGTTGAGCACTGCGTCACCGCTCGGCTGAAAATGACGCAGCGCTACTCAAAAATCACCGCAGACTTTTGCTGATATGCAGTGACTTTCCATGCTTATTATAGATGGCGCTCCTATCGACTTTCTCAAGCGAAGCGTCGAGTGAGGGGAGGTTCTAGAATACGGGGGTTAACGTTGCCGATTAAGTGCGAGGCTAAGGGGTAATATCGGTCCGCGCAAACCTGCCGGATTAAACTGCCGTCTCAGCGTTGCCCGAGACCCGTCCGTCGAGCACATCTTATTTTACGCCGGCAGCCTCACGCTCCTAGCCTTTGCGCCCACGTCGCCGCTGATAAGATGCGCGAGCATAGCCATGCGAACGCAGTCATAAAAATGGCAGCATATGCACGGAGTGAATGATGGAGAGTGGGGCGAAGCATTCGTCCGTCCATGCGTCCATCTGTGTGACCGTCCATGCGTCTGTTCGTACGCCCGTCCCTGCGTTCGTTCATGCATCCACCCCTGCGTCCGTTCATGCGTCCATCCATGCATCTGTCTGTGTGTCCATTCGTCCATCTATTCAACACTCCAAGTCCCACCATCTCGCATCTTTTTATCATATATTTCCCATATTGAAGCACCGCCATTCAGTGGACATTCCAAGGACTGAACGAGAGGTGGCACACGCACACTTTCTTACGGCTTGCGCTTCGGGTCTACTTCCCACCTTCAACCACCTTGAGTTCATGGTATATACTAGTTCACTGTATTCATGGACTGCGGCCCAATGCTCGCTAAACCTTTCTAAAACCAAGGAGGTTACGCCCTGCGAGTATAACGTAGCAACATTTTCCTGTCAGATAGTGCTCAATGTACATGCCAGTGGCTGCTAATGTGAAATCAGAGACAGGAGGATTCAGCTTTTCATTTCTAACGGCTTGCGCTTCGTATCTGCTTCCCCCCTTTAACCACCTCGAATTCATTCATGGTATATACTAGTTCATTGTATTCATGACTATGCGGCCCAACGCTCGCTCAACCTTTCTAAAACCAAGGAGGTTACACCCAGCGAGTATAACGTAGCAACCCTTTCTTGTCCGATAGTGCTCAATGTACATGCCAATAGCTGCTAATGGGGATCGCAGCGTGCGCGTTACCTAAAGGCCGAATGCTCCTGTCTCTCATTCCCCCTTAGCAGCCATTAACATGTGCATTGAGCACTATCTTTTATTGTTCAACAACGCACAGAAGAAATCTCTCACCGGAACCACCTTGGAGGTCAAAATCGTAAGGACCGCTATTTCAGGTATGTGCCACTGGTAGTTACGTACTACGAGGGACGCCCAAGCCACGCATAAGGAGCTTCGCCCCTAAAACCGTGAGCGTTCGCATTGCATAAACCGCCGCCGTGGCGCGCGTCGTACGGTCGTCCAATAGCGAACCATGCTATAGACGACGCTTAGAGTGTTCACCATAGCTGGAAGATGGGGCGTACTCTATTTCTAGCAAAGAACTAACCAAAAAATATGTAATCCTTTGCAAGTGGTGTCCCAGTTTCATCTTTTCCGCAGCAAATTCAGTTATTCAGGACGAACGAAGACAGCGCTCTTGGAATGACTGCGTGGACGTAATAACAGCGACTCGATCGCAGCCTGCATACCTTGATAGATACCCGGGTTTAATGGCAGTGCCGCATATCACGTTCTGTGTGCGAGAAACGCGCTCGCAGCACGGTGCTAAACGTTGGTAGATTTCGAGGCGCGATATGTTGGGCGTCGGTCTACTTCTTTTTTTACGAGCACTTTCTCTCAACGCTATACAGGATAATACCAGCTCCGACCTCTTAACGTAGCGCCGCGCTCATCTCATGACCTATAGATGCGCGCGCGTCGTTCCGTGCGAGATAACGTTTTCGGCGTGCACTACGACGGCCATGTTGGGATACCACCGCAGTTAAGCCTAGTTCACACTGAAACATCCGCTTTCTACAGCGACCGAAATTCCCCTGCCGCCGAAACGCAGCGTCGTTCGCACTGGACGCGCCCCGCACAGCCGAATAAGCCATCTACTACGGGGCGACCACGGGATGGATGCGCTGTCACCCGGTTGTTGCCGCGGCTCGCAAACGCTGCTACGCTATCCGGTGGTGTATACTTCGACGATTCTCGTACGCAAGAAGCAAAAACTGCTTACTTTGCTGGCAAGTGGCTGTCTTGTAATGCACGAAGAACAGAAAAACCAACGACGCCAGCGGCGTTGGTGGGTTCGTTTTGCTCTGCAAGACCGCAACAAGCTCGGACACGCCAACAGCAAGCTCGGTCACCTCTTTCACGAAATACGGAGGCGAAGTAGGCACAGAGTAGGTTAAACTCCCGTTGGTTTCAACATTCAGTTACGTGCACTGCGGCATAACAAGTGAGTAGGGCTTGGCCGCCATTTTTCAAAATTCCTTGACTAGCGCTCTTATTGGTCCGCGGTGACCGATTCGGCGGCAGACGACGCAAAAATCGGTCCGAGAGCGATCGGCGCGGAGAGGGCCCTTTCGGCGGATCTCGCCACCGCCGAACCGGATTTGAAGCACTTTCGGCGGCCGGAATGCTCAGTGTGAACGCGGCCTAAGTACAGGCTGACACGGAAGCTGTAAGACCGTTCGCGTCTGTTTCTTGCGAGTGTTGTCGTGGTTCAACAGATGTCACCCGCGTCCGAACTGCGACTCCGTGACAACGGATAATGTTTACGCGGCCGCGAATACAATTCGCTGACGTCTTTTCCGCTGCCATGTTGTAGTAGCCATGGGGTTCCCTAAAATTAATATAGAAGGAACTCTGTCGCTGCGATAGTCCATCGACCATAGGAATGCGGGGTAGTACACACATTTGCCGAGTCTTCGTACTTGCGGCTTCGTTTATTGCTGTGTTTCGATTTTGTTTTCAAAGAAAGATTCAACCTTTTCGAACTTCGTGACCCGGTTTGAAAAGGTAAGCCTAAAAAGAAATAAGGTGGTGAAGCACAACCGCTGAACGTTTGCTGATTTTTGTTTCGTGAAAAAACAGCTCCAAGCCACACGAACACACACGGAGCCAAAAGCAGGCCAGAAGACCGAAGATTAGACAAATGTGCCTATCTACCCATCATTCCCATGCTCGCTGAATCGCCGTGCGTTGGAGCAGACACTAGTGCCGGAGTTCCCTCTAGTGTATATTAGGAAACTCTATAGTAGTAACAATCGGCGCGAAGGTACGCCATTGATATTACAAGCATTTCAAAGTATAGGATAATGCTAACTTCACGTGCACGTGGCATACGTAGGTGACGTGTGTATTGACGTCACGTACGTCGTTATATGTTACACGTCTCAAAGCATTCCTTTCTTATTTAGACCCGTTGTGGCTCTGTTGTACGTTTAAGTCTGAGTTTCTCTCCAGGGGAAAACGTAGCGCATGTAGTAAAAGACATTTACGTAAAGAACGAATTCGACCCTACCATCAGCCGTCAGAATGTAAGGCGTCATCTTTATCTGTATGTCCGCCAAATATGCGGCTGTACATCTATATAAGAGAGCGACAACGGTGTGTGTAAGGAATATTGAAAAGAAAACAGTGACTGATCACTAATCGCTTTACAGCCACCGACGTTCTTATAAAGACTTTGCCAACAACCCATACAGACTACACGACAAAACCGCACCGGCTTCTGTTGTCCAATCTATAGTGCCTCACGCTTTTCTGGAGGCAGACGTATACCTTCATTTTCCATCATTGCTTGTGGCAGCTTCGCTCGTGCATTCATGACGAAAAAAAAAATGAAAAAAGTCTCTCCCATGCGGCACTTTTCTCTCCTCCTTAACTTCGCACAGCACGGTTGCACATTCAATGCCGCCGTAGATTGACAAACGGAGCTGCTTTTGTGCACGTCCGTTTTTTTTTTCCATCAGTGTAACCTCATTGTCCGCAGCCAACCGCCACGGCGGTGCGCTGTGTAAACACAATGCAGCTCTCTAGGCGAGCTCGCCTTTTCGCTGACCTTCCCCAACCCACACCCGCTACAAACATACTCGACACCCCGATCCATTCCACGACACTTATTATTATGTACCTGACAACCGTACCATGGATAGTGCGATCAATAACACGCACAACGCACAAACTGGTGCACACACACACACACACACACACACACACACACACACACACACACACACACACACACACACTCCCCTGCAGAACGTAAATAACAAGCCCGAGGAAATTCTTTCTGCATCCATGTGAAGAGCCTCCTTGAACTGCACCGTCGAAAAGTGCGATAAAAAAAATACGAACGCGGTCTACCGCGTTCCGTTTTCGTCTGAAGGAAGTTGAATAGCGTTATTTCCGTGCACGTCTCTGCGTCCTTAGACATAAAGGAAAGAACTTGAGCGAAGTTAATCCGTGCAAGTGCAGTGCGGGTCGGTTATAAGCGCCAGCTTCCATCTTTTCGCGTGACCCCAGAACTCCGCCCACTTCGTCTTGAAAAACGACGAGTATTTCTTCGGCCCTACTGCCAACACCCTGTGGTTAACACTTCGTATTCAACCCCTGCAATTCACCTCCCCTCCCCGCCCGCGCCTTTCCTATTCTCAGGCAGACCTAAACAATGCCGTAGTGTGCCATGATTTATGACGAGGAAATCCTCCGCCGATCTCGCGAAAGCCCGTGCTGTAGAATTCCTTTGCAGTGAATCACAATGGCTGTGGTATCTTCAGCTGCCGACCACGAACGAGGTGGCGGGTTCGTGTTAAATATAAAGTAACGTAGGCGCGCTAATGCGGACAGAAGAGAAGGGATCAAACCTGCCTTCTATACACCTTCTTCATGATCGCCTATACATTTGCTTTACGAAGAATACTTATGTCAACTAGCTTTCAACTTTTCATCGTTGTGTTCATATGAAATGCAGCTTCAATGCTACCGCTGGATCCTTAACGCCTGTGGAGGGAGAGGGAGTTTCAAGAGGAGGAAGGAAAGGGAACACGTGAAGGTCTGTGAACCTTTAGGTTAACTCTTAAGTGCGTTTAAACACAGCCTCGCTCCACAAAAATGCACGCTCGCTCAGAACTGCTTCGCACGACATGGCCCCTAGTGCGAGTTGTCTTATTATAAACCTGTGCACGTGTGGTTGTTAGTTCGTTTAACACTTCGATAACTCTCTTTAGTCAAGCGGAGTCGTAGAGTCCTCTTAACGCCGCGAGACCCGACATCTAAACGAATCCATATGAATGATGCGTGAACGGCGGACGTCGAGACACGAACATGGAAAAGTACTTTGCAGTATCAGCCAGCGCCATCTGCGTGTCGTTCTAAAAAAAAAAGAAAGGGTTCCGCTTGTTCTTGCGAACTTATCTCCGCGTTTTTGACATACAGAAAAGTAAGCAGCCTGTCTTGAGAGCTTTACTTCGAGAAGAGACGTCCATATATGAAGCATGCAATCTGGAACGCAGTCGCGCAAGAGAAAGCAGTTTGCGTGCTCGCGAGCTGGTTTTGCACGACCGTCTTACCTACATATAGGGATCCATCAATACTGAATTGAAGCGCACCGTCGATATACACAAGGAGTGCAACTTCGAGGAGAGCCGGTCGAACTGGGCGACGTCGGCGATCGCTCATTGTCGCGACGTCTGATCGCGAGGTGGCGCGCTGGTACACTTCAATTCAGAGTGCCTCGATGCGCTCGTTCGCCTCTGAGCGCGCGTATCCAGACACTCTCTACTTCAATTCAACCTTGTTCTTCGGATCTCCCTTATCACTTTCTCACTTTAAATTCTTTTCAAAAGCGCGCCGGGCCGCTCCTTTTTCGCGAAGCAGAGCCAGGCGGGGGTCAAATGAGTGATAAACAACGTGCCAAAGTAATCTCCGCTCGACACGAAGAGAGATTACGCCCGGATTCATTTATTTCTGTTATTTCGTTTTTGTGTGTGTGTGTGTGTATAAAAAAACACGACGTTTCGATACAGTCGGGGAGCACGATTTGCGACAAGTACACCAAGTTTGTACTCTTTCCCTCTCTCTCTCTTTCTGAGTAACACGCGAATCTTGCCTTCTCTTCCAGAACCGCAT
Organism: Rhipicephalus annulatus; assembly: GCA_013436015.1. Classification (NCBI taxonomy): domain Eukaryota; kingdom Metazoa; phylum Arthropoda; class Arachnida; order Ixodida; family Ixodidae; genus Rhipicephalus; species Rhipicephalus annulatus. The sequence goes on from WOVY01010325.1 coordinate 53,068, forward strand.
TGCTCGAGCCATACATAGCCAGTTCCCCTCTCCCCCCCCCCCTCCAGGACCACCTCTATGCGTGTACGTCATAACCGTTTCCTTTACCTTTACTTTTCTGTTTCACCACATCTACGCGGGCATGCGAACCGGCGCAACCTCAGAGAAAAAAAAAAAGGACATCGAACATTCGTCATATTCCTCGACCTTCCCACACGCTTGCCGTCCTGCGAGCCAAGTTACGTACCTCCCTTAATCCTCCTCCCCATGGATTGGTCCCAACTGTAGGAGCCCCAAGCGAACAGCTTGTCGCGTCGCCCGATATCTTCGGGGTCGACTTATTAATATTTCATTTTGCGCCTTATAGCCACATCTGAGAGTGCGGTGTTTCAAAACAGAAGAAGAGAGATGCCTCTGTCTCTTCCTTCGCGGACTCTTTTTCTCGTTGCAGCTCGAAGAATTTTTCGAGCTGCAACTTTTTTTTTACATCTTCGATGCATCGGCATTTGCCACTGCGGCGATACCTTGGTGGTGCCTGTGAGTCATTGTAACCGTCGATTTCTTATCGTTGTTGCCTTGAAGAATTCCCCTGTGGTAACACTCTTGGGAAATACTACTGTGCACTCTCTTTTCTTCGCATCCGGCTTTCAGGGACCAATCTCGACCAGTGTTCAGTTTTTTTTTCTCGCATACCGGACATCTTTTCTCAGTCGGTGGTACAACTACGCTCCTTATGCAAAAGAAAAAAAAAATGCAGAAGTGAAGGGGCCGGGGCGGGGGTCTGTGGGGGTAGCAAGTAGATGGAGCTATTAACAATTGTAGAAGATAATGAGAACACATAATACCAGACCATCTGTATGAACAAGCGCCCACAACACAATGAAGTCTATCTATCTATCTATCTATCTATCTATCTATCTATCTATCTATCTATCTATCTATCTATCTATCTATCTATCTATCTATCTATCTATCTATATTATCTATCTATCTATCTATCTATCTATCTATCTATCTATCTATCTATATTTATCTATCTATCTATCTATCTATCTATCTATCTTTAGTCGGATTCAAAAATGCGCCCCGCGCAGCCTGAAGAACTCGCGGATGACGTTTATCGCCACATTATTAGTTCAATTAAAAGGCCGCTTTCTTATTTCATTTTCTTTTCTTGCGCGTGCTGAGAGGAATACGTGTCACACCATTCGACTTACTTCATATTTCAAGCAGTCTCAAAATTGTGTCTCGCAGCTAAGTTGTAGGTCGGCATGAGCAGTCGGAACATACTTCCAACGCACTCAAATGCGAGTGCGAGTACGGATGAACAGCGTTAGCTTAAGCACGAAACTGAGCATGAAACTATGTGCCGGCAAAATGTATACGGCGTGACCTAGATGATTGATTTTATTTGTGGGGTTTAACGTCCCAAAACCACCATTTTGATTATGAGAGACGCCGTAGTGGAGGGCTCCGGAAATTTCGACCACCTGGGGTTCTTTAACGTGCACCCAAATCTGAGCACACGGGCCTACAACATTTCCGCCTCCATCGGAAATGCGGCCGCCGCAGCCGGGAATCGAACCCGCGACCTGCGGGTCAGCAGCCGAGTACTTTAGCCACTAGACCACCGCGGCGGAGCGGCGTGACCTAGATAGGCAATCATCTCCGGCAATGCGCTGATTCAGCTCCGGCAATGCGCGGTGACGTGTGTAAGGTACGTTCGTATTGGCGTAAACGTGAAACTGTTGGGTGGAGCTATATAGCTGCCTATACCGTCGCGTGAGAACGGAGGTCCGCTAAGTATTCCCGTATTTTGGCTGAAGGATGTTGGCAAGTATTGGTTAATGTGGACGCTGTAGCGTAAGGTGTCCACTCTTGTAACGGCAGCGTTTGTCTTCCATCTCAGTCCCGCGATAAGATCGTATGCACGTAAACAACAATCTCGTTAGGTACGTGTGCAATCTCTATTACAGCGCATGTGTCGTTTATGGCGAAAGTACCTACGCAGGAACACTCCAAGCGCATCTTTGCCGTCGTGATGGTCCAGACCTGCATATTCCAAGGGTGTTTTCCGCGAACACAACGCGCAGAAAGGTACACTCTCTCTTTCTCAATATAAATGCCACTCTCGTCTTTCGCGCTCATTTACCATTATTGAAGTACAAAGCCAACCAGTCCAACAGTCTCCCCTTTTCAACAGTCTCTCTCACCCGTTTATATACATAACACATCCGCTCTCTCCAGCACTGTATGTAACATGCAAACTGTCGCCCCCCCCCTCCCCCCAAAAAAGCGTTTTCTTTCTTCTTTTTTTGGGGGGCCCTTCATATCTGGAGTGGACGTCCTTTTCACGATGCGGCAGTGCTGGTGATGTCCCTTATCCGACCGCTGCGTGTCGGCCGACGTCAGCGACGCCATCTAGCGGCCGCTCGCTGCGTCTCGGGCGACATTCCTGGCGGATGATACACGAGACGAAGCGCTGCCTGCCACTGCTGTCGGTGGCGCGGAAATGAGAGAGAGAGAGAGAGAGCGAAAGAGATTTTCAACTCGGAGGAGCAGGCTTTTAATCATATTCGTCGTCGTTCTCCGTTGGCCGAAACGTCTCTCGCGCTCGATGTTTCCCGCTAGAACGGGTCCTCTCCTCCCCCGCCCCTTTCCCTCCTCTTTCTCGAGTTCGCTTACTCGATAGAAGAACTGCATTTAATCCCTTATCGATTCTTTTCTTGGCGCGTTTCACGTTATTCTCATCTTCGATATCAGCCGTCTCTCATTCGCTTATCTCCTCGGCGAGTTTCGTATTCTTTGTCACTTTCATTTTTTTTTCACTCTTTCGTTTACTTAAGAATGCTGTGTATAGCCTCAAAAAAAAAAAAAAAAAACGAGAACAAGCTTTTTCTATACTCCTTCGGAAAGAGGGATTCATGGCCGCAGAGACAGCAAGGCTTTTCTTAATGCGATGCTTGTTCCATGAGTTCTATAACTAAGCGAAATACCCAGCAAATTTCAATGCGTAACTTAGACGAAAGAAAAAAAAAAACATTTGCGAAGTATAGTATATAGGAATAAAAAATCCGTCATTTCTGCTGTTATCAAATATAAGTTTTCACTAAAAATTAAGCGATTTTTTAAAGAAACACTTCGTTAAAAAGATGTTATCGAGTGCAAATGGGGGCGAGCTAGAGGCGTGCTTTATAGGTGGTTGGCTATAATGTTGGTTGGCCCATGGTTGGTTATGTGGTGTTATCTAACTGTTAACTACAACCTAAGAGATCATATAGTGTTGTGTACCTGTTAATGCTATGACAGCAACGTCCACATGCCTCGACAGCCCACAAGGCAGTGAAAGCCCTGCTGTGTTTCCTGAGAAAGACAGGCTTGTGTGAACGCCTCTGACATGCGGTGGAGTTCTACACACTGCAGTGAAATTACTGTCAGTCTCTCCCCCTTTTTTCCCTCTTTCTCATCTTTCTTGTCCCCTTCCCTAATCCCCCAGTGTAGGGTAGCCAACCGGATGTCTTTTTGGTTAACCTCCCTGCCTTCCCCCTATTGTTGCTTCCTCCTCCTTCCTCCTCCTCACTACAACCTAAAAAAAATCAGTTTGTAGTCTTTAACGGCAGCGCAGTGTAATTCTGACATTTACGGTCAAGAATCGATGTCGGCGAACGAAGAAACCGCTTAGGGACCGAACCTACGACCTTCGGATGACGCGTCCGATGCGCCACCAATCGTGCATGCGGCGGCGGTGAATGTGAACCTGGAAGCCATCACAGCGAGTGTGACACATTGAGCTGGCGTCACGTAGATACGTGGTATTTTTCAATATAACTCCTGGCATGCCTGAAGGCATCAATATATGAATGAAATATTTCGCAGTCACGGCTACGTTGAATCTTAAAAGGACACTAAAGAGCGAAACGATGTTTCGCGTATTGGCAAAGTACAATTTCACATTCACTAAAACGCTACTCTTAAAGCGACAGGACGTTTGGTAAGGGAGAAAACGACTGAATAGAAAACACGGGCGGGGACGCCACCTAGAGGTTCCCGCGCCAAAAAACTGTGACGTTATATATACTGAAGCCGTCTACTGGGTCCTACGTATATCTTCTAATCGATAAAAAAAATGAGGTACATAGACTTAGCATATACGCAGCTTCGGAAAATTTCATCCGGCCAAGGCCGCGAAAACACAAAAAATACATTTCGAAATTTCTGCCGTCACATGCGGCGGAGATCCCGGCGCGACATTTAAAAACGAAACTTCAACCTTGATTCTCCCCGCATTAGCGGGGAGAATCAGGGTTCAATAATCAATAATAAATTTATGATAGAGAGACATGTGAGATCGGAGTTCTCAGAGTGCAGTTCGTCAACCTAAACCGAGTCATTGTTTGTCTTTAGTGTCGCTTTAGTATGTAATTTAGTCTTTTATTTTCATTTCGCTGGACTTGCTATTGTTTTTACTGTTGAACTGCGTATACGTATATTAAGCGGCGATTTCCCGCTCATGAGAACGCGGCACAGTAAAATATGTTCCCCGTGCGTATGTGGATATGTCATCCATCACCTCCATTCGTTTCTTTCTTTCTTTCTTTCTTTCTTTCTTTCTTTCTTTCTTTCTTTCTTTCTTTCTTTCTTTCTTTCTTTCTTTCTTCTTTCTTTCTTTCTCTTTATTTTTATTTATTTATTTCATACGTGTTCGTTTCGTCTTTCCTTTTCCCGTTATCACCTTTCCCCACAGAACACGTTTCACGTTTCTAAGCGTCGACTGAAGGTGTACATAAAATGAAAAACGTCGTCGTAACAGTTCCTTAGTGTATAGGTACACATATAAGAAAAAACCGGGCACATCGATTTGCGAGCCATCTTGCGAGTATTCTCGTTGTCGGCTTCGTCGAAGGCGACGGGTCGGTGTACACAGTTCATTCTTTTACTTGCTGCCGAACGTTTTAGTGATTTTCACGTAACTCGGAATGAAATACAATGTATCTCGCCGCGGGGCGTAGGGGAGGACGTATGCACAGTGCGTACAAAGGAAGGTTCTTCCGTAAACTGAACGTCTCCTTTTGTTGATGTTTTTTTTTCTTCTTTTTCCTCTTCCTGCAGTCAGGAGTGCGACGTTATTCGTGAGAAACGAGTTACGTAAATGAGCAGCCGCCAACTTTTCTTTTTTTTTTTCATTTCTTAACGGCCCGTAGATTGCAAGTATATTGGAAAATATACATACGTTATGTATAATTAATCATTCTGCTTGCAACTCATCTAATGCCACGTCCAGAACATTTGACAGAAACACGAAATTGACATTTTTTTCCCTCTTGAGTTCTGTTGCTTAACAATTCCTGAGAAAGAAGATAAAAGCTTTCATAAGCGTAGCTTTTATTCTAGCAATTCTTTTTAAACATCCTTGGGCGCAATAGGGACCGCCTTCGACACGCGTTTGTTTTATTGGAGATCTACGCTTAGCACTTTCACTGTAATCCCCCCCCCCCCTTATTTCTTTTTTCTCGTTTTTCTGTCCCGCAGGTCGCGGGATCGAATCCCGGCTGCGGCGGCTGCATTTCCGATGGAGGCGGAAATGCCGTGTAGGCCCGTGTGCTCAGATTTGGATGCACGTTAAGGAACCCCAGGTGGTTGGAAATTTCCGGAGCCGTCCACTACGGCGTCTCCCATAATCATATGGTGGTATTGGGACGTTAAACCCCACATATCGATATCGATCGATCGATCGTTTTTCTGTGCTGCCGTTCGCCGTTTTACTGGACAGCTGACCCGAAGGTTGTGGGGTCGAACCCCGTTTGTGGCAGCCGCATCGATGGCTAACGTTGCGGTTGAAAAGATTACGGCCAGCGTTGGAATTTTAAAAGAAAGCGCTTTCATTATCTCGTACACCAATCGTTTCTGGAGGGAATGTGGTGTCAGGGTTCGGGAAACATCCGATATCGATCTCTAGAATGACTGAAGTGTGTGCGCCAATCCTGGAATGTAGAGCTTTTCGGTTCGTTAATATATATGTTGCAACGCATGGTAGCCACGTGAGTTTTTCTCGCGAAAAGAATGTTTGAAGCCAGTCACGTCCGCGTAGCTGATGAACATACTTATTTAAAAAAATGTGACACGAAGACAATCATGTGCAGGCTGTGGGCCACAGGTGAAAGGTTCGCGGGTCACGTGTTTGAGAACCCGCGCCGTGGCGTCGTGAAAAAACAAACAAACGAACGAATTGGGTCTAACCTTGCTATCCTTAAAGAAGTGCTCCGCACACACGAGCTCTCGGCATCGAAGTGATTGCCTCGTGGCTCCCTGAATTGTGTAAATAGACATTTAAAGGTACTACCCTTCCGTGTACTACCCTTCATGCGAAAGAAATTCGCATCGTAGTTAGTTCGACTTCGAGCAGGCATGTCCCTGGCATCACGACCGCACGAACCAGAGCCCGATCCACGAAAACGGAGCTGATGGAATTGAATTACGAGCGGCGGAATACTAGTTTTACGGTACGGGTGGTGGGGATTTTTCGCAAAGATAAATACCACCCCGAGTCCCCGAATTCTTTCCCTTCCTTCGTGTATACGCATATAGAGGATCCACTGGAGCTCACAAGCAGGTAGTCAGGCGGCATTAACGCGGATTTACCGGAAGAAAGAAAAAAAGTAAAGAACCTGCCGGCGTGGGATCAATGTCGGCGTCCTCTTTGGAGCGAGCTTGAGCCGGTCTTCTCTGGAGACGACGCGCTAATTCCGATGGATTGGGATCCTGCCCAGCTCGCGCATAAGAAAGACACAGCGAGGAGGTTACCGAAAAGGTCCACAGTATATCTCACGGCAAGCGAGCACCCGATGACGTAATATGGCAGCCTGTATAGCAGACTAACGAAAAATCTCTCCGAGCAGACGACGCCGCTCGAGCTTCCCCCGCTTCTTCCTGTGGCGTTAACAGACGACACCATCGGCGACGGCGGTGCTGCGAAGACGCTGAACTCTCGGCGAAGGAGGCACATATTTTGTGGGCTCGAGAAGTAGAGGAAGAAGATGGCGACGAAGAGGAAGTGAGAGAGAGACCGGTTGCACGCGCGCAAGGAGTCTCCGAGGGCGCGCACGTTTGCGTGATTCGCAGTCGCTTGCTCGAGGTTACTCCTCAGAGCTGCTGGATGCGCGGCGGACGCAAAAAGGGTGCCGCCGCCGCTTTCGGTGAAGACGTGGAATGCATCTTCTTCTTTTTTCACCTCCGGGCGGTGCACGAGAGGAGGTAGAGGATATGCGCGCGAGGTGAAGAGGAAGAAGAGAGGGCTGCGGTCTGGCTCCGACCACAACGGACGCGCGCGCAGGGACGAATCAAAATCGCGTGGCTGGCTTACAGCCGGTGTTTTTCGTGCGTAAAAAGAATGACGACAGAGAGATGAAGAACTGGGAACGAGAAGTTCGGGGAGGAGGTAGAGAGACACGCTCGCCCTCTTGGTGGAGAGATGAAAAAAAAAAACGCTTTTTATGTTATTTTTATTTCTTTTTTTCAGGGGGGGGGGGGGTCCAGGATGGAAAGACGGGGCAGAAACAGGTGAAACACGCGAGCAGTGCTAGCGAACGGGCTAAAAGCAACGCAGGCTCGGCAGGCGGGGTAGTGAAATAGTCGAAGCACGGCGAGTTCCACCGTCTCGCATCACCGGAGCCGCCGCAGCGGCAACAGCAGCAGCAAGCTAGACTGGCTTCTTTTCTCCGCCGGCACTAGCGACCGCCGCCACTGCTTGCTCCACGGGGAACACGAGGAGTCGTTCGTCTATGCCCTCCCTCATGCGCCTTTCTCTCGTCCTTCCTTTGTTTTTATTTACTTCCTCCTTTCTCTTCACGTCGTCGCCGGGAGTGTTGCGTTTCCCCTGCAGCTGAAGGAGCATACATCTGGCGCGCCGTCTGCTCTCCCACGGCATTTTTCTTTTTCACTTCTTTCTGCACACGGTGCTGCTACCGTCGTCGGGTGCTGCTTACGGTAGCGCCGTCTGTTCTCGCCACTGTCGGTTTTGTTTCGCGAACGCGCGCCGTCCGATGTATTATATAAAGCACGTCGCCTTACCTTCGCCAGCGGAAGTTTTCCTCTTCCTCCTCTCACAGGCAAACGCTTTCTCTCCTCCCCGATGCGTCTCCCATTTGGAAGTGAGCGAGCACAGCGGCTGCAAGCTATCCATATCCCACGCTGTCGTCTACTCCGCAGGGCATTTTCTAGCAGACGACGGGCTGAAGAATAGAGAGATGGTATACGGCCAACATGGCGGCAGCGCGCCATATTCCTTTCTTTTCATTAAACTTGTTGACATTTGTGTACGTCGCACCTGTGGCATGCGCGTCTCATCAAACGACCTGCCTCGGTCTAAAAAGAACGCGCCCCATGCAATTAAAAAAGCGCCCGGAAGATGGGATGCTTGTTGGGCATCACTTTTTTTACGATGGCGCCATCACCCAACGCCTAACGTGCGGCTCCATTGCTAAGGTGTAAGTCGTTCTCACTTTAGAGACAGCTGCGTGCCCGCCTATGAGTCTTCTGAAGAGACAAAGGAAACACTATATCGACAGATGTTGTCATCAGCTTTTCGTTATCTCGGGTGTTCAGCTGTCGGCGCGGCCTATTGGGCGGAGACTGCAGAAGGATTTAGAGTCACTGTATATGCTACTTGTGGTTATACGGTAACTCTATAGAAGGGTTCACACACCATCGCCCCATATGGGTCCCTGGCACCTTTCTTTCCTGTCAACTATTTACTGACTCTGGTTTTTTTTTTCTCTTCACTTCACTGTTGCTCTGTGGTTTTGAAACGTTAAACCCCACAAATCAATCATCATTGTTGCTCCATGGAGTCTCGACATTGTCTTCGGAGGGGGCGCAGCAGACGATGATACGTTCACTATCCCGACAGTCAAAGCATAATTGTTCGAATGGTCGTCCATAGCTATCGGGTCGGGGTGTCTCAGTGCGATTGTTTAGATTCGTCGCGGTCGCGCTTTGCCTTAAGAGTTCTGATATAACTAACACGCGCACGCACACACGAAAAAGATGCGCTTATCCCTACAGACGGACTGTATAAATCGGTTCAAGCGGAGCTTGTCGTCGATGTTTGCGAAAACAGCGCGCTGTTCTTTGTTCTGGCGACAATTTATTCGCACGTCCCAAGTGCTCACCCGGAAGCCCCGAAATAACTTCGCATTGTGTTTAACTTGTGGCGATCGGAAGTGCCACCAGCAGCTACAGCATCCGCAGTGGCAGCACATACACAAGCGTCTCGCACGAGCAAGTTCGCAAATACTGTGTAGGTGTACAGTTCAAACTTCTATGATTGCCCGAGTGCGCATTCCGGGCGACGGAGCTCTGTAAAACTTGGGAAGACGAGCCTCAAACGTGTAGAATGTGCGGCAACGTGGTGCTCGGCATAGAGTTTCTCAAAATTAACTAGACGGCACTCTGGCGCTGCGATCGTTCAGCGACCATGGGAATGATGGGTAGTACACACATTTTTCTAGTCTTCGTACTTGCAAGCGGCGAATCGTACTGGCGGCTTCGTTTACTGCTGTGTTTAGATTTTGTTTTGAAAAAAAAAAAATTCAATCCTTTTGAACTTCGTGAACCAATTTTGATAGGTGATTTGAAAAAAAAATAGGGCGGTGAAGCGCAATCGTTGAACATTTGCTGAGTTTTGTTTCGTGAGAAAACAGCTTCAAGCCACACGAACGCACACGGAGCCAAAAGCAGGCCAGAAGTACTAATATTAGACAAATGTGTGTACTAACCATAATTCCCATGCTCACTGAAGCGCTGTGCGTTGCAGCTCCCATAGACACTAGCGCCAGAGTTCACTCTAGTAAGTATTGTGGGAAACTATGGTGCTCGGCGTCCTCGTGACCTGCCTTTTCCGCTTTCTCTGGAAACCTTGCATTTGCAGAGTCTATGCGTTCGTATACTCTCCACGGCCGTGGTACTTACTCTACAGAGTCTACCTTAGGAGCGGCAGCAGCAGAAACCCCACCGGATCGACTACCACCTCTTTTTTCTTTCTTTTCTTTTCCTATTCTGTATTTCTTTTTATCTTCTTTTATGCTCTCTATTTCTACTGGCAGACATCGACGGTTGTGTTTTTCGTGTCCCTTTGGTGGAGGGGTGTGAGAGGCGTGCTGGCCCGTTTCCCGGTCCAGATGCTCCGTTTCCTCACGTGCGTTGTGCGTGCGCGTGTTTCTGGGAATGGAACGAGCTCAGCGGGGAGCCCAGGCGTGGTGCATGGTTTTTTTTTTTTTTTCGGGCGCCCGTTGCTTGCTGTGCACGGCGCGCTGCGTCGTCGCCTAGTCTGTCTCTTTTTTTTTTTTTTTCTCGGCGCCAGTGGTTGTTTGCATTCCCTCAAATTAGTTTGCTTGCCGCTGACAACGGGTACACTGAGAGCCTTTCTTTTTTTGTCACGTGTGGGCGTCTGGGAAAGGGGAGAGAGCAAGTGCTTGGTTGTGAGGGGAGGAAATGACGTAGTTTGCTGCAGATTGGCAGGCAAGGCAAATCGAAAACGAAAAAAAAAAAAGATCAACTTCTTGTCCACAGCATGCGTGATACTGTCATCAGCGCGTCGTACGCATACAATACAAACTTGGTTTGTATCTTAGAAGTGTGGCAGCTTGGGCTAGTTGGTATGGCATGACGATAGTTGCAGCGCTAGAACAAGACGACGACACAGATACAAGAATGATCTTTCTTGTGTCCTTCGTGTCCTTCTTGTCTCTGTGTCGTCGTTTTGTTCTAGCGCTATAAGTATCGTCTTGGTTTGTATGTCCGAGCAAAACGTGGTTCGAGTATTACATGAAGAAGAAACGACACCACTCTATAGCACACAACGTACTGGGTTGCCTTCTGAACCCGTGGCGACCCGAACTACTTGTATCAGATTTGAACATCGACGGATTCTCAAATTCCATGTGATGGGGTGGAATATTAGGCGAAGTGTGACATTTCACCACACACCCCACCCGCCCCCTCTTCTCCATTCACAATCTCCTCCCGCGGAGGCCTTTACGATAAGAACGCAGTGCCAAGACAAAGTGTTAAAGGGTGCAGTGTTCCTACCTTCCTTCAGGCTTGCTTGTGGGCGCCATCTATTGCAGAGCTGCGCATCTGAACAGTTCAGTTTAATAAGATTACGTGTTCCGAAAATATCTCAAGATATATTCCTCCCGTTTGTTTGTGTGATCGACAGCATCCGTTGAAGCCATCCGCACGTGTATAGTGTTACCATAATGACATTACATTCGCCACCACCTTCCCCGCTGAACGCTCAAACACGACCGGTCCTGGACAGGACAGGTTCGGTGATTGGTCGTATACTGTAAATGATACACATAACCAACCTTCTTTTTTGCGTTTGCTTTCGCAACTATGTCTCAAAATATCCGGATAATAATGACGTTTAAGAGAAACGTAATTAAAAAAGAAACACGAAACGCAACGTCTGCCTCGCTCATCGTCCCCAGACTCCACGGCGGCGACGTCTCATCCCTCTTAACCACTCACGACGTAAAATTTGGGGTGGTAGTGGTTTTCGAGGAAGAAAGACAAACGACGTTGCCTTCGTGGCCGCTTCTTGCTGGCTGCTGCACGCTTGGAACCGGAGAAGGGGTGGAGGAGAGTGTGTGTGTGCTTGTAATTTACGGGCCGAATGCCCCCGCTGCTGCTGTGAAGCCCGACCGGGCGTCGGGCCGTTCAGCGGGGCAGTATACGTGCAGCCGTGTGCTTCTTCAGCGCGCCCTCGCGTGCGGATGACCTGCAGGTCGTCCCCCGTGTTGCGTGTGGTGTGGCTTTAAAATGCTGCTCGGGTTAAAAACATGCTGCGCAGATCCTGTACGCATCTCTCGCCCTTACCGCCTCGACTCCCCCCTCCCCCTCTCCCTGGCCTGCTCGGACATCTTCGTTTTTTTTAAGGGACACTAGACAGAAAAAAAAACTATTTTTTTTCGTATTTAGTAAATTACTCTTTCGCGATAGCAAAAACACATTTGTTGCGATAAGACGCTTGGTAAGGCGTGCAAAAAAAAAAAATGGCCCGAATCTACATGTTACACTGTTAATGTCGTCGCAAGACGATAGTCTTGCGTCTGGAGAGAGCGGACAAAACGTTTATTTGATGTTCTGCGCAAGAAAATCGGTGAATGGTATTCTGCAGGCGCTGCGTTAGAGTGCCTCGAGCGTGTGGCGGAGGCGAACGAGCGCATCTAGGCACGTTAGACAGAAGTGCCATCTTTCGAAAACGAAGGCGTGCAGCCCGCGGAGAAAGATGCGCGCCAGTCTCGGAGGTGATAAGGTGTAGAACGCAAAGCGACTGGCAGGTGCCACCACCGTGCCGTCGTAGCAAAGCGTTGGAAACACCTTCTTCAGCATCGCGTTGCACTGTCAGCGCAAGCGCAATTAAACACTACATTCCTTAGAGTTACTTGTGTGTGCCTCTTCTAGTATAAAGACAGATATAGAAAATATCGAAGCGTTGTTGTGGCACCTCAGATCTGCGCAATAATTGCTTTTTAATTGACAATCGCACAACTATGAACGCTAAACCTTGAGCAATATTGGTGGGCGCTGCGGATGGGGTTGGCCGTTTGGTGCCATTTGAGATATCGTTAGGGCGGACAAACTGACACTTGTACAGACAGACACACAGACAGACAGACCAAAATTTTTCCGTCGAAGGTCCCCAAGAAAGACTGTCGTCTTTAAAAAGCGACGCCACCTTGACGCCATAATGTATTTTGACGGCGTCTAGCAAGGTCTACGTGTTCCTATATAATGGGCAAAAAAAGTAATACACTAGTACATTGTTTTCTTAGGGGGCCAGAGACACGCGATACAAATATACGAAAAATTTCAGTGAAGCAAAACAACAACAAAACAGACACTTCGAAATCCGTTCCCTCACTATTGGTGACTCCGGCGACATATTTGAAAGTGAAACGTTTGAGTTTATCATCTATTAATAAAGCTATGGCGGGGAAATTAATGACACTTGAGTTTTCCGAGCACAATTTATTCGCCTAAACTATTGTTTCACTTTGTGCACCTGATACGCATGGATGAAAGGAATCACACGGTGCATCTCGTGACAATCTTGAATCGTATACTCATAAGAAATTTAATTAAGGGAGCAATAAACTACGGTTACGTAACATCCAAGCGCTACTATTGGTCGCCTCGTTAGGGTAGCGTATGCCGTGGTGGCCTGATCCTACCCAGGAGGCACCGCGCGCTGGTTGGTCTCAAGAGAAGGCGTCAGAGGAGATTGTCTTGCCGAGGTTATAGCTGAATCACGTGACGTTCCCCAGTTTTTATTCCTCCGTGTTTTCAAGTATACGAGACCTTCGTTCATTCCGCCTCTTCATCACCGCGTCGTTGGCGTCCTTAAAAAAAAAAAAAACGTCGCGGTAGCAGAGAAGCGAACCTCGCAGAAAGCCATGCTCGGGCGACTCCCGTCTTGCTCAACGTAATGACAGGGTATCGGCCTGTTGTGTTTAATCGATAGTAAAGAAGCGAGGTAGGAAAGAAGCGGCGGTGCAGGCGAGGGGAGAATCGGCCGACGATAATTGGTGCTTCACTTTCGAGCACACTGAACGCGCAAATCTGAACGCCGGCTTTGTAAGTGTGCGCGTTTACACGCCATGCTCGGCTGCGTTCTTGCACACCGTGGACCAGGACGACGAAAGCGACGCTCAGGCACTCCTATGTCTCTTATGCCACAGAGTTTCCTAAATTTACTACAGGGTATATACTCTGGCGCTGTTATCGTTCAGCGACCGTGAGAATGATCAGTATAGTACAATTAAGGGTTTGCCTAGTCTTCGTACTTGTGGGCGACGAGTAGCACTTGCGGCTTCGTTTATTGCGGTGTTTCCCTTTTTGTTTCGGAGGAAGTGAAAAACGAACCCTTTCGAACTTCGTGGCCCGATTTGGAATGGTATAAGCCTAAAAGATTAAGATGGTGAAGCGCAACTGCCGAACATTAGCTTTTTTTTTTCTCGTCACAAAACAGCTCCAAGCCACACCACTCCAAACGAAGCCAGAAGTACGGGGATCAGGCAAATCCGCATACTACCCATAATTCTCATGCTCGCTGCAGTGCCATGCGTCGCAGCCCCCATAGACACTCGCGCCAAAGATTTCCTCTAATGTATTTATAGGAAACTCTATGCCTTATGTTTTATTTTAGGACGACTCGAAGATGAAAACCATAATCTTTCTTTTTCTTTTTGGTCGATATATACTGATCCCTCTACGCGCCGTTCCGAAAGCTTTCTTCGCCTAACGTGGCTTTCCATTGCCTCCGTGATCAGAAGCATCACCTCACCTGGTTTCGCATTGGCTCAGGGTCGGTTCAACTTTTAACCAAGCGAGGATAGCATGCAAGGACATATTCATGTGACGTAATTTTGTACGACATCATAGCGACACCAAGGAAAGCAGTGCTGAAACTATGTATAACGGACAGAATGTGCGTATAACAAAGAATCAACTGCGTAGCGAGTACAGAGCACACAAGAGAAAACAATATTTCAGCCTTTACGTAAGAGAAAAACAAAAAAAGGAAGAGGGTAGAGGGGATGGGCAGAACGCAAAGACAAAAGTATGCAACTAGTTAAGGCGGAGAGGTGTATAGAGCACGATTTAGAACACTATCTCATTCTATATATACGACTTCGGAGTAAGAAAAGGTGCCAGAAAATGAAAAGCCCGCAGTTATTTAGCTAAGAGCGTGGTTGAAAAATAGCCGAATTTTCTTGTTTATCTCTCTTTGGGAGCAATCGCTGCGAGAAGGCAGTCGAAGGTGGCGGCTTTTTCGAAGCACCGAGATCGAATCTCCAAGGCCACGCTTTTCGCCTACACTATATAGTGGCCGGAAGCGATTTCGGGAGCGCGGAACACATCGTAGAGGCCACGCTTCTTTCGAAGAACGCCGTTTGGTATCGCGATGCGCGTGACGCGAGGAAGCGTCCGCGCGTTCCTGCTTCTTCTTCTTCGGCCGACGCGCACATTCTTGGGCGTCCGCCGGCCGGGCGTTCACTTCCTGCGAGCAGCGGAATGCTAATGGGAGACGCCGCCGCCGCAACAACCGCCACCGCCAGAACGATCGTCTCTCGTTTCTTCACCGAGAAGCTGGCCATCGCCGTCTTCCCCAACCTCGCTACGTACTGGCTATTTTCCGTATGACATCTGCGCGCCGCTGTATTGGGCTGTGAAGCCGATGTTTCCTTGCTTCTGTAAATCGCGATGTGAATTAGTAAGGCCACGAGACGTCGTAGGAATCAGCCCGACCGTTTTCATGCGTATGCGTTATACCGTAACATTGTTCGTTTAGCTGATAAAAGCACAAAACACAAAGGTTGATTGATTTGATTGATTCGTGGGGTTCAACGTCCCAAAACCACCATATGAGTATGAGAGACGCCGTAGTGGAGGGCTCCGGAAATTTCGACCACCTGGTGTTCTTTAACGTGCACCCAAATCTGAGCACACGGGCCTACAATTCCGCCTCCATCGGAAATGCAGCCGCCGTAGCCGGGATTCGATCCCGCGACCTGCGGGTCAGCAGCCGAGTACCTTAGCCACTAGACCACCGCGGTGGGGCAAAAAAAAAAGAAAACACAAAGGTTAACAGCCCGATATGGTCGCACACAAACCCATCCTTGAAATAGTCTATGCAGGGTGTTGCGTGGACATCCTTCGCGTGAACAGATCTGGCCTGTTGGCTACATAATTTGCGCACTATGCCGCCACCCCACCTTACATAGTTCGGGGTTACACCGAAGATCAGTCGGTCACATAGGTATTTGTACTTGCACCGCCTCACAATAATGGATGCTCTCTCTAAGATCGAGAGTTTGTCGGCGATCAGCCTACTCAGATATATGGCAATCTGATTTCTTTTTGGAAGTGACTTGTCATTTCACGTTGCCAGCGCTTCATTCTTGTCTGTGTTTGAACTAGCAACCATCGTTGTTGCCCTAGCAACTGATGTGTTGCGTTTCTAAATGCGTGGACGGCGGTCTCATCGATTTCCGGGATGGAGGAAGGAAACAGTTGGAAGGGAGCATCGCGCAATGACAAAGAAAGCGATTAAGGAAGCATAGAAAAGCGAAGAGGCACATTATAGAATTGCAAAAAAGCGCAATATGTGTAGTAAATGCAATGAAATCAAATTAAAATAAAAACGACTTTCCCACAGTAGAGGACAAACCTGCAAACTCACGATAACGCGTCCGTGTTGTAATGCAAGTGATGAGCTTGAATAAACCACAGTAAAATTTTACAGTTCTGATGCGATACTGTCTGAGGGCAGGTATAGATAAGAGCGGCTTCACCGCAGGGCAGCTGCCTTTGCAAGATTCGCGCCACTGTTTACCATCTTGAATACAAGGCTGGCTAAGCGGGAAAAGAAGACGAACCGCGAAAGAGAGTCTTAGCACATAATCGTTGCCGGGTGTCGAGCTTATGCAAGGTGAAGGAGGTGGCACCAGTCTGGCTTCCGTTTCGCTTTAAAATACGCGTAAACTCGCGGCCGTAAAGCATTCAAGCCTGTTGTGCATGCACACATAGAGAACAAGACAGGCTGCGAACCTCTGCGCCCCCTGGTCGCACACTCTGATATTTCTCTCGACTGCATGCATCTACACCGAGATGCTTCTGTTTCATCACGCACGCGCATACACACTCACGCGCGTGCGCTAAAATGGATGGCATAATGCAACGGGGTCAACGAGGAGTCGACCCATTAAAGCAGGCTCGCTTTGTCACAGGAATGCAGCCGGTATTTAAATGCGCGCGCCGTTTATTCCCCGTGGGCCTACTCGTTCGCCGGCTTCCTAAATGGAAAACAGCATGACGATAGTTATTGCGCGAGAACAAAACGACGACACAGAGACAAGAAGGCGCTCGCAAGCTTGACTGTGCACACTTTTCTGGCGTTTTGAATACGCCGCAGTGCGTCGCGACACGACGCGACACACACAATACGCTCTCGCCCTCTCACATATGCTGGAGCAAGGTTCGGAGTACATTTCTTCGCGGTCGCAAGAGGGCGCGCGACGCACACAAAACGAGCGAGAAGAACGAGTATACCGTGCAGTGCCGTCCAAAGCCGAGGACAGTGCTTGCTCGAGCTACACAGTTCGCTGCACACCGCGCGGAGGGCTTGCAGCGAAACGGACCGACACGAATGACATCTGGTATAGCTCAGTTGATTGCCGTAGTCCAGTGGTGTGTCGCCTTTCTTCCCCCCGTAACGACACCGATAATCAGTACGAACCATGCACTGCACGCGATATACTCGAGCATCAACGGAAGACAAGACAGCGGTATGCCCCACCGCACAAAACGCGTAAAGTTGACGAAGCTCGCCAGCTAAGACAAATTCGGGTTAACACCTATCCACATTTGGAAAGGTGGAATCACATAAACCTTAATGCATATGTAAAGCAATGTCTGTGGTGCGAGTCACGACCGACGTTGCAACATGTCACATGGGACTGCCGGAACAAGCCTATGGAGGTTCAGTCGCCTCTGATACTCACGCGACTGGGGGAGCCTTGGGAAGCCATCCTCGCCCGATCTGACCTGAAGACCCAAAGGGGTCTCCTGGATCAAGCCTGGCGAGCTGCAGCAGCCACTGGCGTCTTGGAATGGGGAAACCAAACTTGACATTCTCCCCTCCCTTTTTTTACTTTTTTTTCATAAATAAATATGTTGTATCATCATCGTCTCCCCCCGTACGTGTCAGTGCGTTCAGTTTGGAACGCTCCTCACATGGCAAAGCTGGTCGGTCGGGGCACGAGCCGTAGCTTCTTGCTAGTGGAAGCGCGTTACGAACGTGCTGGGTAACTATTCCAAGTGCAGATCGCATGATATACTCAAACGCGATGAAGTGTGCATGCTCAAACAAGCATTCATGCACCTGAGTGTAATGGCTCTATTACAAGACTCGAGGTGATTTTCAGGCGAATGTTTGTTAGGAGTTCCAGATTTCGGTGGTGGCGGCGTCTTATGCGCGAAAATCCCGGCGCCGGAGAGTGTACACGAATGCGGCACTCGATGGTGCATAGTCGCATGCGTTTTTCTGTGCACCATTTTCCAATAACTGATGCTGTCTCCATTCCTGGCTTGTCGTCGATCAGCTGTTTCTGATACCACACTGCAATATTTTTTTAACACTAAAGTCTTTTATGCCAGCGTCCACTTCAGCGTTTCACTGACGTATTTCCGTCACGGATATGACGTTGTAAAATATATACTAACATAGTGCTAAGGAAAAAAAAACGAGAAAAATAGTTCCGCAGCAGCGCGTCAAACCAGCGACATCGAGCTCCTCAGCGCGCGACGCTAACCACTGTACCACAGGGCGAACATTCTCTGATTTGGTAACGGCAAGCTATTTATATACACCATAAACCGTTTGAGAGTCCTCTGAGCTCCGTAACTTCAGCGCGTCTTCGTCATCTGTAGCGAGATGGCGCGACGGGCTCGCGTTGGGCGCGCTCTGTAGGGCCGTCGCCTCTCGCGTTTCAGTAAGCACCGCCTGCACTGAGCGTGGTCTCTCCTGTGCGCGCGCGCTTATCAGACTCGAGATTCGGGAGAGCACAAAAGTTACTTCGCTCGCTGCCGCGGCCGTGTTCACGAAAGGATCCCGCTGCTCCCACATGAAGAAGTGAGAATTGTGACAGTTATTCGCGCTCGTCCAATGTATACGTGTGGGTTGGTTTCGTACGTCTTTCTTTCCGTTTGAGCAGTGTGCTGTAAGTGTAGAGCTCTGACAGTTTTTTTTTGTCCGCGCTCGTCCTGTGTATGCTCATTTAGTGCATGCTTTCTGCTTGAGTTGCGCGCTGCAAGTTTCGAGATGCTTGCCCTTCTTCGCGTGACATTGTAATTTGTTTCTATAGCATTCATTCTTTCACAAGGGCAAAACAATGTGCAATGAACGATCAACTACCTCTGCGAGGACACGTTTCACGTTTGTGTTATACCGATTCCTAAAAAAATGGATCAACCACCTCTTTTTTATTATTATTATCGAGGTGGCTTGTCATTTCTTCGTTGCCACATTTAGCTCATACGTGGACGTAAACGCATGAACGTCGTTGTTGCCTGCAGCTACTGAAGTCTTGCTTTGCCAAAAACGTGGATCGAGGTAAAGATGAAAGATAGAAGGGAGCATTGCGTCATGAGATAAAAAGAAAGGAAAGATGTGGGATCAGTCACAGACACGCCAAACCTCGTTTGCCGATAGGGAAAGGGCTCCCCATATATATATAGAGAGAGGACGGAATTCAACAGCACCAGACATTACGCGGCAGGCTGGGCGATATTCACAATTCCTGCATAGGCCGCATTCCGCCACGTCGACGCCCCCAACGAATCCGAGACGTCCTATACACATACACTAGCACCGGTGGCTACACGCTCGACTCGATTCTCCGGACAGTGACTTCGCGATAGCGTTCCCGCCTTTCGTAGCAATGCAACGTATACGGTAGTGTGGAAGCCGCGGAAAGACGCTGTTCCAGCGCAAACGAAGGCGTCTTCTTGCTAGTACACCGACTCTTTCGTCAGAGACTACGCCGTAAATGCACTTTGCCTACAGCCCTCACACTGCTCACCTGCACAAAGCCTCTTAATCCTGCCTTGGAAAGTGCATCGGAGACTCCGATCATTATCACCAGAAACGAGAGCGGCTCAGCCGGCTCGTGACGCTCGCGGTATACGACTGAACTCGTTTTTGTTCGTTTACGTGCTGATGTGAAATAAAGGACGTGCCACAGATGTTTCGTTGATTGAGTGTCGTGCATTATAGCAGAATAGATGAATCAAGCCACGTTTCGGTTAGTAAGACCGACCACATTGCTCGAGGATGAGGAAATGAGGCTACAAAGCAGGTCACGCTTGGGCATGAAGCTACGGATATTTGTGTATAGGAATGACAGGGGCGTTCGGCGCGGGCTACTCGGTTCATTAACCATAAAACGCCGGACCTGTTTAGGACAGTGCTTCCGATGATATCCCTATCCCCAGTTGGGTTCGGGTTACTGTAGACTCCGGATTTTAGAGCGGTAGTACCGGCTCGAAGTGTATACATATTGCCGCGCGCTTGATCTGCCAGCGCAAAAGAGGCAGACGAAGTGGCAGTTCCCCTCGTGCCATTGTTCTGTTTTGTGGCTGCGCTGAGCCGACCGCTCTTCGGACTTTTGTGAGGACGCCTTAAAAACGTCTCCTGTCCAAAGCGGGGGCGGGGTGAATTGGCAGGAAAACCCTGCAGCCCAAGTCGGCGGTACTGGCAGTCTCGGTAGAGGTGACCCGCTTCACCGCAGTGGTAGCAAAGCGGTCGTCGGTCGGGCATGCGCCATATGTCGGATTTACGCATGACGGGTCGAGTGTCTGCAAAATAAGGGACCACCTGTGCGGACTGCAGTGTGGCGTACGGGGTTGCGGCTGGTAGTGGGACTGGTGCAGGTGCGTTGTGTTCGAACGTGTCGGTATAAGTGGTGCGCTGGAAACCACTCACTGGGGATGGTGTCGTGGACGACGGAACGGTGCGTCTCAATACGTCTGCGTAGGTCACCCCTAGAGGTTCACTTGAAGTTGCGAACGCCTGAAGTGGTGCAGCAACCTGCGTTGGTGTCTCGCGACGAGGTGTGCCGAGCGCATGCTGAACTTCGTCACGTATGATGGTGGCGATGCAATTCGTGGAAGGCTGCTGCTGCGCCTGGTTCAGCTGTTGCAGCTGTTGCAGCTCGTCGCGAACAACCGAACGTATCAGCTCGCGAAGCGCTCCCACGTCGGTCGGGAACGAGCCTAGCCCGGTGGTATAGGTAGCATTCACTTGCCGATCGTACTGGTTCCGCTGCTGCAGCGCCTTTTCCATGGCGACGGCTTCAGTGAGGAACTCCGCAACCGTTCTAGGCGGACTACGAATGAGTCCAGCGAAGAGCTGCTCTTTCACACCTCGCATCAAGTGTCGCAGCTTCTTGTCTTCCGGCATGGTTGGATCGGCGCGAGTGAACAGATGAACCATATCCTCCACGTATGCAGCCACACCTTCATTAGGCATCTGCATGCGGGACTGGAGGGCCCTTTCAGCGCGCTCTCGACGATCGAGACTCGAGTACGTTTCGCGGAGCCTGTGACAGAACTCATGCCACGACGTTAGGAGGCCCTTGCGGTTCTGGAACCATGTGCGAGCACCATCCAGAAGACTAAAGTACACATTCTTGAGCTTCGCTACTTCGTCCCACCCGTTGAAATCCGCTACGTACTCGTACTCAGCCAGCCAATCTTCCACATCTTCATAGAGGCCACCACGGAAGGGACTCGGAACACGTGGTTTTTGCAGCGTGTAATGAGTGGGTGCAGCTGCGGGTGCAGCGGTTGGAGCAGCGGCGGCTCCAGCGGCAGGGGAAGCGGTGACAGCAACAGTATTCTCCATACCAGTCGACGTACTTGTACTGTGAGGCACAAACTCGGGGGACAGTCCTCGAATCCTCCGACTGAAACGGTGTACCGGCGTAAGCTCTGGGTTTTGGGTCACGTTCCGGCTGCTAGAAGGAGTCTGTTGCATAGGTGAGGTTACCCAGCACCTCCACCATATGATCATGCCGAGTGGCGCGAAAGTCACGTATAGTAGTGTACTGCACGGTACTCGGCGCGGTCGCAGTCCTCGGCTCAACCTCGTCGTCCGCGAGATACGGCGAGAGAACAAAAGGCGGCGGCACGTGACCGCGACGCTTCTGCATGCGCGGGCCGCTTATGACGACGATGATGACGCCGCTGATGATGCCGCCGCCGCTGCTGCTGGTAGTTGTGGCGTGCCCCGAGCGAGCACGGCTCGGGAATTCCTGCACGCTCCAATGCGTGTTTGTCGCCTCGCTCGGTGCGGATTCTCTTCTTTGCGCGAGCTTTAGTGAAGGGAAGGTCTTATTACTTCTGTTTTCATTGTTTCCCCGGGGTTAGAGGTTGGAATGTCGCGCCACTTGTAGACCGTCCTTCCTTGCCCCAAAATAGAGAGAGAGAGAAAGTAGAAGAATGAAGGCTTGAGAGTGCGTGTCTGTTGTGACTCCCTGAGTGAACACGTGACAGCATAGAGAGTCTGTGATAATACGTATATTTAACGTGACGCTTAAACTGCCCACGCGCTGGTTTGTGTCTTGTTACGAGAGGACGATTACATAAACAGGGCCCAAGAACAAAAGGGTGAAGGATGCATAAGGATAAACAAGCAAAAAAGTAAGCGATATACCCGTATGGACACAATGTTTGCAGGCAGTCACCGAAAGGTCTGCTTGTTAGGGTATTAGTGTACAGGAAACAAGTTACCTTGGATGCCTCATCAAGCGCGAAGACTGACCGTCGGCGTCCACACGAGTGATGCAAAACGTCATCACATGACGACGTTACTCTATGACGTCATCGTGATGTCACATATTGGGGAAGTTTGTGGCGTCACTATGACGTAACACTGACAACGCCACGACGTGACATCGTCGGTTGTTCAAAGGTGGGCCGATCACGGAGGGAGGTTGTGCAAAGCCAGGCGAGATGCAGAAAGCTTTGCCTCTAATCACGGAGGCCGTGCAAAACCACGTAAAGTGCAGAAAGCTTTCAGGCGAGGAAGGATCATTGACTGAGAGAAAAAAAGAAAATCGGATTTCACCTTCGATTCGTCTTAGACGAATAATTAAGGGACCCTATCAGCGTCCTGTCGTATTTTGAGCGCTTGTACATGCACACGAGCTCTGCGCTTACCGAACTGGCATTGCAACTCCTTGCTCTTCGTAACTATCGATGCACGCGCATATCCGGCGTGCCGAAGGTGGGGACAGTCTCGAACAATCGATTCGAAGGGCACAGACCCTTCGATTTGAACTCTATAGACTTCCATAGTAAGTTAGCGAATATGAGGTTTCGCGCAGAAGCACGACAACGCGGGTTGATTCTTATCCGCAGTGGGTGAATTTCGATCGGGGCGAAATTCATCGACACTCTTGAGTTCTTTCATTTGGGTTCACTAATGTGACGGTTGGGGTACGTCGGTAAGACTGTCCCTGTCTTGTGCGCTTTTTATATGCACGTCAAAGAAACCAAGGATGGTCAAAAATTGGTCCGGAATCCTCTTATACATTTGACAAGCCTCATAATCACGCAGTAATGGTCTCAGCGTGTAAAAGCCCCGAACTTAAAACCTGTACGACTTCACGCCGACGGGCTTGTACACGTTTCAGCGACGCCCGATCGAGCTACGAGCAAACCCACTCTCGTTGCGCATCGCAATGCCGATAAACGACAGCAACGACCAGGCGCTTGAAAATTGCAGGTCAGAGATTTGTTTAATGGCTGCGCGGGTGGCTGGGCAGATGACCCTCGAAATTCCGCAGCGGGCTGGGAGGGGGGAGGTGTCTGCCGGGCATTCACGAAAGGGCGGCAGCGGGCCGGACGTGTATACGGACGGACGGCGACCCGGAATATCATCGCCCGCCACCTGCGTCGTGGTCCGAGCGCCGCTTTCATCTCTATATACGGTGGACGCCGCATTCCTGCACGCTGTCTCGCGCCAGCACGCTGTCTTCCCTCGCTTTGTTCGCGCAACCATGTCTACCGTATCCTCCTCCCTTTAATAGAGAGTTTTAGTACTGCGGAATGGTGCTACGTACGCATCACGCAAGCGCCTTGCGTTACGTGGCGTCGTTTTCCACTAATCGGCTTTTAGTACGCCGTAGTACCCGCGTACGTAACGATCGTGAAGCGTGTTGCGCCATCTGGTAGATCAAAATAGAAGCACGTGTCGTTGACAGCCAATGTGAGCCAATCCAAGTGTTATAGCCTGATTATGGCCATATTTTAAGCCACAGAGCCGGTCGGTGCTTGCAATGCCTTCGATGCCGCCATTTCGCAAAACGAAGTCTCGCGCTGTCGCGAACTTGTTCGAGAGCGGCGCGATCACCTCATACGTACGCACGCACGCATCTCATGCGTGCGTACGTAGCAGCTGCGTACGTAACGCGATACGTGCGCGTTGCGGTCTGCGCATGCGCACTACAAAAAATGTGGCGTCCTTACGTACGCAACGCCGCCACGTACGCAGCGTACGCAGTACTAAAACTCTCTAATGTCTCCCCCGCGGCGCCACAAAAGGCATGGAAACTGGGAGGGAGCATATTAGTGGTATACTACATACTGGCATGAAATGGGAGCTTTCCGTTGTCGTCGGTTAAAAGGCGCGGCAAGGCGCACGTGGCACGGTGCGATCGCTGTAGGTGAGACCCACGAGGAATGAATGAGGTCGCCTTGTGTAACGCACAAGCCACGTAACGTGCCGCGTCGTCTGTATGCGCGCGCCACTCGCGCGTCGTCTGCTCCATCGCGTGGCGTCTGCTTCGCGACGTAAGTGTATCCTGCTCCTGGCGGAGCATCGTCCGCTTCGTGACGTGTAAGCGACGCGTAATCCTGGCGTAGAATGGCTCGCTCCGTGACATTATCGAAATCCGATTTTAGCAGACCGTCATTCGCTCCGTGACGTAACCGTCGTCTGCTCCTACAGAGGAGCATGCTCCGCTCCATGACGTGAACAACAGAGTTTCCTGTATGTACACTAGAGGGAACTCTGGCGCTAGTGTCTAGGGGAGTTGCAACGCACGGCGCTTCAGCGAGCATGGGAACGATGGGTGGTACACAAATTTGTCTAATCTTCGTATACCTCTGACTCCGTTTATGTTCGCGTGGCTTGGGGCTGTTTTGTCAGAAAAAAAAAAAGAAACTGCAAATGTTCAGTGTTTGCGCTTCGCCACCATAATCTTACCGTGTCAAATTGTGTCACGAAGTTCAAAAAGGGTTCTTTGTTTCCTCCAAAACGAAACCTAAACACAACAATAAACGAAGCCACGAGTGCGATTCGCCGCCCGCAAGTTCGAAGACTATAGGCAAATCCGTGTACCATGGCTTCCAAACTATCGCAACGCTAGAGTCCCCTCTAGTTAATTTTTAGGAAAGGCTATGACGTAAAGGACGTGAGCTCCGGGACACACGTCGCTTGGCACACATCCTGGCACATGTCCGCTCCGCGACGTAAGAGTCGTCTGCTTCATGACGGAGGCTTCGTCCTGGAAGACAAAAGAAAACCGAGCACAGGCGCACAATTCCGAAATGGAGTTTGTTTTTCGTGTCCCTATCACCTTGTCGCCTGTTACTTTGACAAACGCAGCGGAGAGCCGGGATATTCTGGGTTAATTCAACCACAATTAATTTTCTATCATTCTGGGTACACAAATTCAGAGACTGTCGATATTTCGCACTTATTTTGCAAATTTAAAGAAACACTGAATAGGAACAATTACTTAGCTTAGATTAACAAACTACACTCTCAGAACTATAATGCCGTATGTTTCACTATAATAAGTTCATTATTAGCGAAGAAAATCGAGGTTGAAGTTTGATATTTAAATTTCGCGCCAAAATCTCCGCGAGTGACGTTAGAAATTTCAAATGTATTTTCGGTATTTTCGAGACACCATGGCTCGATAAAATTTTCTTAAACTTCGTATGCTAAGCCTATATGGAGCCCACAGATCACAATGCACTTTATTTTTATCGATTGGAAGCCACGTAAGACCCAGTAGACGCCTTCGGAATTTCTGACGTCACGATGTTCGGTGCGGAAATCTCGAAGTGGCGTCGCCACCTGCATTTTCTTTTCGCGCGTCTTTTTTTTTTTCGCTTAGCGTAGTGTCTCGGTGTGCTCTTTAGTGTCCGTACAGCTACACACTACCCGCTTAGGTGGCGCGGCTGTCGCTCGCATTACACTGGGATGTGCGCAGTCGCTAAGAGCGCGCGTCCTCTGTGGCGTTGTTATCGGTTCGAAGCGTCATACTAAAAAAAAAGAAAGAGGGGGAAGGGGATGAACGAATGCATTACGAGTGACGTCAAAGCCAATCTGTCAGTCTCTCGCTGCAGACGAAGAAAAAGAAGTCTCTTATCTCGTTGAGTGCGCTAGAAGGGACGTATGATCGTTGCGTCAAACTATACTTCAACCAGTATCTCGCTTACCTGCGCGTGCATGGTGGTGTGAACATGGAGGGGAAAAAATAACGATGAGAAAAAAAAAACGAGACTCGATGCGACGGTTTAGTAAAACTGTCGCTTGCTTTCTTTTTTTACCTCCCGACCTCGCAGGAAGTGTGTACACCGATCACCCGAGGAGCATTCGTCAGCTTCAGTCTTTTATGATTACAGGACGTCGGGTATAGCGTGCAGGAGACGATATACGCCAGTGCCTGTCGAATTGATGATCGATCGAAGGAACGTTTGAGGACGCCGACTCGTTCGACCGGGGTCGCATCAAGCGGGCGAAAGACTCGGTCGTATAATCGATGCCAGCAGCCATATGGGGTCCGGAAGAAAGAAAAAAAAAACTGAAAAAAGGTTACCCCTTTTGACGGATCCTGTACGTAAACCTCTCGTGTTATGGTATCGAAGTTGCTTAACCCTTGCCGCCTCGCCGACGATGGATGGATATGATACGTACGTTAGCCCGTCGTGACGTCTGACATCTGTTGCCCCTTTGGAACTATGCTCGCATCTCTCTCAATGCGGCGGACAACAATACCTAAAGATTGTTTGACCGCGTTGCTCTAAAATAGTCTTTCCCTTATGATCCGCGGCAACTTATACATCTCGGCGAAGCGTTAGGCCGTGGTAACCCTGCGGTAGACTACGAACTGTCCGAGGCCGCCGCGCAGACCGAAGGTCATGTTCATAATCACATTTGCATGTTCTGACGGGCAAGGAATGACATAACGGTCTTTCGTGCGCGTGTGTGTCATGGACCACGCCTTCCCGTACCGCGTCCTGCCAACCCGTCCGCTAGTTTTCCCGAGAAGACGCGCGCGGGGGCACCGTATAAACCAAGTTAGGCCGGGCGCGACCCCCGCGCACCGTAACTGGGACAACGCGAGAAGCTTCGATGATCACCTGCCTCGACCATTCGCCCGCGGCGCCCCCAAACGTGCAGGAGACGGCACGAAGCATCGCGCGTTAGCACCATTGCTATGAGCGCGCGCGGGGTTTATGCTCATCGCATGCTTCTGGCAATGCCGATTCGTCTGCTCTTCCGTCTACTTGATCGTCTGCTTCATCGTATGATGCTTCGTCTGCCTGTTCGCCTTCTGCTTCACCAACGTTCAGGCTGTTGGGCCGAACTTACCCGCAGCTGCTGCCGAGCATTTCGACTTAACGTGCGCGAAAGAAAAAAAAAAGGTAGAATAAGGGAATTGACAGCGAGTTGTTCAAGTTCCTCTAAAGATGTGAAAATATTCTTCTGCGCGTAGGATAACAAGTTCACCACGAGGTTCTCGCTTAACCGGTGAACAGACCGAATGTGACACCATTGTCAGACGGTGGTCATGGTCGGGCCTGATTTGGATGGAATTTCTTAATCGTAATTGGGTTATTTACGCAAGCTGCAGAAGGGAACCAATCGCTATTGAGCAGTTTGATTACGATGGAGCTTAATCGCGATTAGCAGTACGCCTTGTGAGAGAAGAGAAAGACCGAGTGCAACTTCTATAAGGTTAACCTGATAAAATGTTGACTAGACGCAACTCTAATATTTGCTGTAGGGTACAGGGTACCATGTAGGACGAGGAGAGATCGTCCGATCCCTCTCCCCTTTCCCCGGTCTATCTTGTGAGGAAAAACTAAACAGTCGATAGCCTTGTCACGGTATACGTTATACTCAAACCTATATGTTATTCGTAATCGTCTATGGTAATTCTATAGCGTTTGGCCAACCACAAAGGAAGAACAGGAACGTTAACAGGAAGTGCTTCAGCTTAACTATATCATACAACGTTCCTTGGAACCTGTATACGTGTATACAACTTCCAAGAGAAGTTCAACGCAACACAAAAATCACATGTCGTATGCATTTAATTAATTGGGGCTTCCGATAACAAAAAGCGCGCCCCGTTCGCTACACTTGTCCAAGACTATCTTCAAAGCCTACATAAAACCCCTGTAAAAAATGGCAAAAGAAAAAAATAATCACAGCATATCAACGGAGTGACTGATAATGAGTGGGGCGAAACATCGAAGGGTTTTATCGGCAAACCATGAATCATCCGCTGGTCACGTCCGTCCGTCCATCTAGCGAACACTCAAGTACCGCCATCTCGCATCTTTTCATCATATATTCATCATATACAAGTACAGCCATCCAGCGGACATTCCAAGGACTAAAACGAGAGATGGCTACTACATACAGGAGATGCACGACCCACGCCTTAAAGAGCTTCGCCCATGAAAAAAATGTACGAAACATAACCCACGTGTCTCTCTCGCCACACTGTTTCTTTACTCTTTGTTTACATCTGGACCACTTCGCTTCTCCCGGCGTGCTTTCGGCACATGCGGTGTCGGTATATACAGCCACGGCCGCTCCTACACACGTAGCAAACATGGGAGGGAAGACTGAACGGCCGCCCACTTCACCAATGTAGCCCGGTTGTGTGATTCATTGCGCCGTGTCCGCGCTGGCTCTTTCCGCGCCAAGGAAGGGTCGCCTTGTGACAGCTGGCGCGCGCTTTTAGCCAAACAGAGACCTCCGCACTAACTGATAATACGCTCGCCGAGCATCCTCGGGGCCGGGTATGCAAATTAGACGCGAAAAACGCCCCCGTGCTCGCGCTCCGGACAGTTCGAATGCTCGTCCCATTTGCTTATCTGTTTACTTTTTTTTTTGCACGCCGCCCTTTCTGTCATTTATACAGACAGACTCCTTCTGAGCGTCTCGGTTTCGCTACGCTGGCTTGTGTGCCGCGTTTTCTCGAACGTAGTGGGCTTTCTTTCTTTTCCCGCGAACGAAAGTTGAGATGTATGTATAGCGCACCGGGGTTAATTGTCTCTGTTCCCTCTCTCTTGAGACCGTGTCTGCACTCCTTAAGTTTATGAGACGCATCCATTCTAGTAGTAGTAATAATAATATCTGTGGTTTTACGTCTTAAATCTACGATATCATTTACGAGAGACGCCTTTAGTGGAGGGCTCCGCAAATTTCGACAATCTGCTTCTCTTTAACGTGCACTCACGTTGCACAGTATGCGGGCGTCCACCATTTCGCCTCCGTCGAAACGCGACCGCCGCAGCCGGAATCGACCCCGCGACCTTCGAGTCAGCAGCCGGGTATAGCCACTGATCCACCGTGGTGGACCTTCTAGTAGTAGTACTAGTAGTAGTAGTAGTAGTAGTAGTAGTAGTAGTAGTAGTTCCTAGTCGTGGTAGTCGTAGCAGTTGTAGTAGTAGTGCCTAGTGGTAGTAGTAGCAGTTACAGTAGTAGTAGTAGTAGTAGTAGTAGTAGTAGTAGTAGTAGTAGTAGTAATAGTAGTAGTAGTAGTAGTAGTATTGGCAGCAGCTGGTTCTCCCCCATGAGTACGTGTGCACTGATGGGGAACCGTTTCAAGAATTGGGTGGTGTGCAATAATTCCATAAAAGTTCCGCAAGCAGTACAGAAAAAAAATGGTCTTATTGCTGGCACGGTGTTCAAAGTGGAACAGTCTTCCCTACTATAGAGCGATTAGGGAATGCGGATAAAATGATAAGCTGTTGTTGTTGTTTTTTATCTTAGGAAAGCCCAACATTCGAATCACATATGGCATCTTTAGTCGCGATGCAAACTTTTCTTTGCCGCCATTCCAGCGCTGTGGATGGTCGCGCGAAGTTGACTCACTGACAATATTTATTAGAACAAATACGGCTATCGCGATTTCCGAAGTAATAATGGCCGGACGCCTTTGCAATTGGAGGACAAAAAATTGATACGCAGTATGAAATGAGCGTGGCGTATACAAATAACCGTTAAATCGCAGCTGTTTAAACTGTTACACACGACACTCAAATCTGGATTACAGGAAACCGTTATCTCCGACAGCTGCGCACATCACGCCGGGCACGGAAGATCCGACCGACGCGTTGCTTACGTTTGCGAAAACACGGTAACCTCGTCCGCGCGCAATGTGTGTGCTACCAGCGATGACAAACAACCCACCCGTGGACTGGGCGCGCAATTCAGTTCACGAACTGAGTCATGATTGCCCTTTCTTTCTCGTTCATTGGTTGCACTGTTTCTGACGCACCTCTTTTTTTTTTCCTATATTCTTCTTCAACAGCATTCCCATGCTGCCTGTAGCTGTACAGGCGATCGGTCAAGATTTATGAACTAAGTTTCAAGACGTCGGCGGTGCATACGGTGCAATTGCTACCACAACTGCGAGACCGCGCATAGCTCGGGGAAGAAACGTTCTGGAATATATTCTGTCGTGGCGTCCGCACTAGGCAAACGTGCACGTGCTGCAGATTGCACGTTTTGAAAAGAAAAAAAAAAAAACATAAGAAAGGTGCGTTTCGTCGCCGCCATCTTGCACCGCATAATGGAAACGTTTTTTTCTGGCGAGCCTGCCCGCAACCGACCAGCTGTAAGGGCCCCTATAAACAACCTCTGAAATGTGAAAAACGAGCGCTTCTATTATCTCTCAACGTTTTCCCGACCTCGCGGCACATGCGTGACGTCAACAGTTTTGTTCGTGCGACGTCAAGATGAAACGAGCTGCCGATTGGTCGATGTGCGAGCGATATCTCTTGAGAATTCTTTCGTATACTCTAAACCAAAAAACTCTAAAAATAAAAACATACTCTAAAAATAACCAGCCGCCGTGAGCAGGAACGTCTTCCTGCTCACGGCTGGTTATTTTTTCACCCACTTTTCTTTCTTCTTATTTACATTACATTGGTTCTAATAACTTTCCCTATACATTCCTTGCCCCGCCACGGTGGTCTAGTGGCTAAGGTACTCGGCTGCTGACCCGCAGGTCGCGGGATCAAATCCCGGCTGTGGCGGCTGCATTTCCGATGGAGGCGGAAATGTTGTAGGCCCGTGTACTCAGATTTGGGTGCACGTTAAAGAACCCCAGGTGGTCAAAATTTCCGGAGCCCTCCACTACGGCGTCTCTCATAATCATATGGTGGTTTTGGGACGTTAAACCCCACAAATCGCCCTATATCTTTAAAAAATATATATATATATATATATATATATATATATATATATATATATATATATATATATATATATATATAGGCAGGCATGGTGGTTGAGTGGCCGTAGCGTTGCATATAGTCTAGTAGATCCTCCGTGAGCGGTCACAACGTGGTTTATTTCGACGTTTCGGCCTAGAGTCTGGCCTTCATCAGGAATAAAGATTCCTGATGAAGGCCAGACTCTAGGCCGAAACGTCGAAATAAACCACGTTGTGACCGCTCACGTGGTTTATTTCGACGTTTCGGCCTAGAGTCTGGCCTTCATCAGGAATAAAGATTCCTGATGAAGGCCAGACTCTAGGCCGAAACGTCGAAATAAACCACGTTGTGACCGCTCACGGAGGATCTACTAGACTATATATATATATATATATATATATATATATATATATATATATATATATATATATTTTCCTTGGCATTATTGTCTGTTAGATCTCATCAATATTGCGTCAAAACACGGAAAAACGAACCCTTTGGTATAGACCTCTTTCCCATATATATATATATATATATATATATATATATATATATATATATGCGAAACGCCTGTATAAGTTAAACCTTGCTCGTGTGCACGTATTTATAAACCAACCACGCTTCATATGACGTCGCCACTCTCGGCTCTCATCTGTGTAACGGCAACAGATGTAGAAGGCTATAATTTTACGATTTAACAGGGCGTTCTACTGAGCTAGTCGGTTAACCACCTGAGTAAAATGGGTAGCGTCCTAAAAAGACGGGGAGAAAGTGAAAACACGAACGGACTGCA
Source organism: Rhipicephalus annulatus (assembly GCA_013436015.1). Classification (NCBI taxonomy): domain Eukaryota; kingdom Metazoa; phylum Arthropoda; class Arachnida; order Ixodida; family Ixodidae; genus Rhipicephalus; species Rhipicephalus annulatus. Next base: position 84,941 of record WOVY01010325.1, read on the forward strand.
TGAGGCGGAAGTGCTTACTTAAACTTTAAGCGCGCCGCGAACAGCATTTTAAACGCCACCTATGAGTGTTCCGTTTGTTCTGCTATACGCTAAGAGTATACATATTCTGATAGCCTGTGGTATATATATTAAGTAGTTGTAAATGCATGCACACACGTGGTGCCTGCGAAACGGACTCGCGTCTTCGTGCGAGTAATTGCGCGATACAGTGCGAGTTTGCATTAATGACTGTGGAGTGTATTGCGTGATAAACGTTTACCTGCTATAGGTGTGCCTTCGCAGACGCACCGCACATGTGCACATTGCCAGTGGCAGCCGCACGTTGCGATCGTCTGCTCGCGAAGTGAAAGCAGACGAACAACGGAGACCAGACGAAAAATAAAGTAATCGAGCAGACGAACAGAAGGACGAAAAACGATTGAGGCAGACGGACCGAAAGAAGAACGACCAGAACAAAATATAAACAATTGAAGCACATACGGACTGCAACGAGAAAAACGAGACGAAGAAGAGAAAAGAAACAGAAATTGCTAAAGCAAGGCAAACAGAGAGTCCGCACGGCTCCCACGATAAGTTTCGGCTTGTCGCCCGGTATAATTAGCGACACTGTGCGCGCGCCCATTCGTACAAGGAAAGAAATTAAGAACAGGACCGGAGGGAAACGCAGGAAGGGATCTTAAATGATATCTCCTTCGTTCGAACAGAAAAATAAAGCAGAGCAATGGGGACTGTGCTACGTGTGTGTTTTCGAAATTGGAACGGCCGAACGTGTGGCTGCATGTGTGTGAAAGCTGCATACTGCTAAATGTCTTTACGCGCCCGTTTTTTTTGTATGCCGTTATTCTTTTCGAGTTGTTCTCTCCGAATCTACCGGCTTTCTTTTCGCCCGCTCCAGGCGGCGCTGTTTGAGCGACGAGGCCAATTGCTGCTGTCACATAAACGTCCGTTTTTTCGTGCGAACTTTTTTCACGGTGGTGCGGCAAGCGAGAATTCGTTGGAGGCGCGGCTTTGTCTGCGTGTGCTATCTGCATGCTGTCGTCTGCTCGTTGACGACGTCGGCAAATCCGGGCCGTCTGCAACGTTCTCTTTTTCGCCCACATTATGTGTTGCCGATGTGGCCTCGTTTTTGCTCGCAGGTGCCCACGGGCCACTGCCCGTTATGGGTCAGCCTACTTACAAGCGCCGTATATGAAGTTAGTACACGGTTACACCTATTAGCGCCGCATATACCGTATGCTTAAAAGGTCCTTCCCTGAAGAACGTACCTCTCAAGGAACAAATAACGTGAGCTATATACTCTCTAGGCGTTCCCCGTCTTTTCAGCACAATTTGCAACGACTGCAGTCTGTCCACGTGACGTCATGAGGAAATGAGCTCTTGATTGGTCCATATACGAGGGATATCCAGTCGTGAATTGTCTCCCACCCGGCTTTGCCACCCAGTCGCGCGCGCCCGTACGGCTTTGTTTCGCACGACTCTCATACGCGATCGTCTGATTTCACCGAATTTTTTGTGCTTTTTTGCAAAAATCACAAAGTGCTGGCTTCGTCTGCGCAAACGCAAATAACAGCGTGAAGCCGATAAGCTCGAAATCCTGACATATAGTATGACGATAGTTATAGCGCGAGAACAGAACGACGACACAGAGACAAGAACGACACGAGACGTCATGAGACGTGTCCTTCTTGTCTCTGTGTCGTCGTTCTGTTCTCGCGCTATAACTATAGTCATGTCATTCCATCGCGCTATAACTATAGTCATGTCATTCCAACTAGCCCAAGCTGCCACACCTGACATATAGGCTCAGCGCTTAGTCTTAAAATTTTTTCACGTGTTTTGTGAAAAAACATGTGACGAGGAGGACACATAGCATGTGTAGGAAGAGCACTAAACGCGAGGAAGAAACCACTCACTCGCCTTTTAACTCGGAGTGTACGGTTTAGGGGCATTTCAACGGTAGTTGCAGGTTGTACACGCGCGAGCACCGAAGCGTACCGCAAGTGTTGCGTGCGTATACTATAGCGCAAAACGTGCCGCTAGTTTATGTCACATATATAGTCCGGTACGATCGTCTATGCCCGAGCTCGTATAGAAGATCTTACGTTGGATACGTGGGCGCTGTGTTAAAGGAATATTTTTTCTATATCTCGACGTAAACTAACAAGGTTATAGGAAACGTCGAATGCGCAAAGCCAACCATTTTCATGTGCTTATACGTCCACTGTATATAACGCTATTAGTTTAAACGGCATTGTTAACTGTTCAGGCTCCGAAACGCGGCCATAAACTAGAGTCTATTATCATTACCAGTCAGCTGTAAGGTGCACGCACAAGTATTCAAACCAAATCGACTACTGAAGCATACCGCAAGTGCTTCGTGACTAATTCAAAAACGTGACGCTATATTGTGCTGACATCAACCATATAAGCCCAGTCCGGGCGAGTTGTATACACGGTTGATATGTTTTTACGTTGGACACACGGGCGCTGCGATATTGGGCTTTTTGTACGACGTAACGTGAAGCTAACAAGGTCCCCAAGAGTCGAAAGCACCAACCTAACTGTTTTTCATGCACCGTTCGTTTAGTTAGCTGTGCAACACAGCAAGATTAACATCCCAATGCGGCGGAACCAAAACCCGTTTGTAAAATAGCCTATAGCTAAAAGGCACATTCATGAGACCCTGATAAAGAAGAAATCAATTGATAAATACAAGCAGAATTAAACTAACACCATTTCGTGGACACCGATGCAACAATCAGGCTGGTGGCGTTCCCTTCGCCAGGCTAACGCGTTTCTACGTTTTGCAAATCTTTCAGATATGTTGTGTATACTGCTCTTTTGTAAACACTTTTGTTGATCGATATCATGATTGACATGTGGGGTTTAACGTCCCAAAACCACCATATGATTACGAGAGACGCCGCAGTGGAGGGCTCCGGAAATTTCGACCACCTGGGGTTCTTTAACGTGCACCCAAATCTGAGCACACGGGCCTACAGCATTTTCGCCTCCATAGTAAATGCAGCCGCCGAGTACCTTAGCCACTAGACCACCGCGGCGGGGCCCTACGCGTCATTCGAAATTTCTTTCCTCCTGCTGATGAAGTACCACCACTACAAATGCCGCATATCTCAATAAACGACCCTGAAGCGAAGCTGGACGCTCCATTCGCGCAAGGTGAGCTCGCAAAATCACTGAGCCAGAGCAAAAAAAAAAAAGTACACCATCTCCCATTACAGGGAACCATGAGCAGCATGCGAGGCAGCACATGGGTCGACTTAAAGTTCCGTTCATTGTGGTCACCTTGCCCGATGTTAACACGTCCTCGCAAGGGGGGCACACCATGAATTCACTGTTGTTTCTGTTGCTTTTACTCGTCCCGAACTCTTGTTGGAGCACGCCACGCGGGTTCATCGCCATGCCACGCGGAAGCACATGTGTTCATCGAGCGTCCGCAGAATCTCGTTCCCCGACGCCATCACGTGATTGCTGAGAGAGTGTAAAAAGGAGAGGCCACAGCTTTTTACCCAGCCACCTACGCAGGCTCGAACGCGCTAGCGGTTGCAAGTCCGTGCTGACTAGGATACAACGCCTCGGTTCATCGCGCGCGTCTGCAGAATCTCGTTCCCCGACGCCATCACGTGATTGCTGAGAGAGTGTAAGGGGGGAAAGGCCACAACTTCTTACCCAGCCACTTACGCATGTTCGAACGCGCTAGCGCGTACAAGAACGTGCTGACTAAGATACAACGCCTCGGTTCATCGCGCGCGTCTGCAGAATCTCGTTCCCCGACGCCATCACGTGATTGCTGGGAGAGTGTAAGGGGGGAAAGGCCACAACTTCTTACCCAGCCACTTACGCATGTTCGAACGCGCTAGCGCGTACAAGAACATGCTGACTAGGATGCAGGGCGTCGGTTCATCGCGCGCGTCTGCAGAATCTCGTTCCCCGACGCCATCACGTGATTGCTGAGAGAGTGTAAGGGGGGAAAGGCCACAACTTCTTACCCAGCCACTTACGCATGTTCGAACGCGCTAGCGCGTACAAGAACGTGCTGACTAAGATACAACGCCTCGGTTCATCGCGCGCGTCTGCAGAATCTCGTTCCCCGACGCCATCACGTGATTGCTGGGAGAGTGTAAGGGGGGAAAGGCCACAACTTCTTACCCAGCCACTTACGCATGTTCGAACGCGCTAGCGCGTACAAGAACATGCTGACTAGGATGCAGGGCGTCGGTTCATCGCGCGCGTCTGCAGAATCTCGTTCCCCGACGCCATCACGTGATTGCTGAGAGAGTGTAAGGGGGGAAAGGCCACAACTTCTTACCCAGCCACTTACGCATGTTCGAACGCGCTAGCGCGTACAAGAACGTGCTGACTAAGATACAACGCCTCGGTTCATCGCGCGCGTCTGCAGAATCTCGTTCCCCGACGCCATCACGTGATTGCTGGGAGAGTGTAAGGGGGAGAGGCCAGAGTCCTACCCCAGCCCCGTACATTTAAATGTCATAGGCCGGAACACGCTAGCGCGTGAGCATGTTCTGGCAATGCTCTGTAGCTTCGGCCAGCTGTTGCGCGTGCGCACTATGGGTGGTTACGTACAGTAGCGCTGATAGATGAACGAGTTGGTGTGGGTTCATAGTTACGCACCAGATAGAGCTTCGCCATAAGCTGCTTCGCATCTAAAGGTCCGCTCCTGGACACGACGGAGTGACTTGGCAAGAACTTCGAAATCTCAGCAACGAAACACAAACCGAATCTAGTATCCACACGAATGATTAGTACTTTTTCTAAGCTAATTTAAGTACGACGTGTATATCAGGAATTAAAGCGTCGTCGTTACTACCTAAAAAATTAAGTTTGGCGAAGCAGCTATCACCGCAAAAACTTACCAGGACGTTCAAGTTCCTGACCCAAAACCCACGACACAAGCCTGGGTCTGTATGAGGAAATCAGCTCTAAAAAAACACACGATAAACGCATGACGTCTCGAAAATGAGCAAGCGTCACTGGAAAGAGCACATATGCAAATTATCTGTTGGCGGGGACAGCGACTGCTGTGGACGGAGCTGACATTTTTATCGTTGGTTGTGCATGTTGCTGGGCGAGTCGGTCGTATACACATCAATAAACAAACATTGGACGAAGTGACACGTGACCCCGTTTCTTGTTTCACGGCGCCCTAAAAGTATAACCGCGTTGTATGCAGAGGAGCGTATAAGCGCATTGACCGCGGTATGAAGCCCCGCCGCGGTGGTCTAGTGGCTAAGGTACTCCGGCTGCTGACCCGCAGGGCGCGGGTTCGAATCCCGGCTGCGGCGGCTGCATTTCCGATGGAGGCGGAAATGTTGTAGGCCCGTGTGCTCAGATTTGGGTGCACGTTAAAGAACCCCAGGTGGTCTAAATTTCCGGAGCCCTCCACTACGGCGTCTCTCATAATCATATAGTGGTTTTGAGACGTTAAACCCCACAAATCAATCAATCAACCGCGGTATGAAGTGAAGACACGCCTTCGCTGCTGCTCATTCCTGCTTTTAGTTATCACGGTTGTTTCTTTCTTTCTTTCTCTTTGCCATGTTCCACACTTGCACTTCTCGGCGCGTCTTTCCTTTTTTTTTCCTAACGACTTGGCGGCGTCACGTTCTGCTCAAGCTAGGACGCTTCAAGTAAGGCAGCAGTCGTGTCTGAGCGGCCGCCTCTACGAGAATAATAATAATAAAAACATCAATTCGCACTGGGGGAAAAAGTTGCTCGGACAGTGACCTCCATTTGGGCTTGCACATGATTCGCGAAGCAGACGATCGCCATTTTAAATGCAAGCAGCGCAGACGGTGTATACAGTATCGGCGACTGAGGAGATGCCTGATATAGTATGCACTGACGAGGAAAGGCTGTAATCGACTCCACCAGCCTTTTCTCTCTTTTTTTCTTTCATTTTCGATTCGTCGATCGCGGAGCGTAATCGATGAGCAGATAATACGCCGATTCAACACGTGAAGACAACAGCTGCCCGTGCTCTTGCTTTCTCTCTCTTTCCTCTCTTTCTCTCTAATTTGCCAATTTTTTCGTCCTTAGTCCTTGCAAACGACCTCTACTAATGTTCTGCATACCCTTGAATACGGCGTTCCGTAATAATAAAAATTGATGGGGTTTCACGTCCAAAAATCACGATATTGTCGCAGTGCAACGCGAACAAAGGATAACAGCAGCTTACGCCAGCGAAAAGAGCGTGTTCAGGATCAGCTGTACAACGATGATGATGATGATGATGATGATGATGATGATGATGATGATTCCACAGACATGGCTCGTACCCACTCAGGGGGATCGGCCAAGAATCGATGACTTAATTAAGTAAGACTTTTTTTTAATATCGAAACCACCCTTCAGAAAAAAGAAAGAAAAAAGAAAAGACACCCTAGGCAGAATGAAAGGAGTGCAATAGTTGCTTGTCACTCGTTCAGATAACACAATTATTGATTACCTTGAATAAGAATGAGCATGGTTAAACAATGCTCTTGTGTTCGTAGCTGTACAACAAGACGCCTGCTTCGTTGTCGTCCCGAAAACCGCCTGTCCCACTAGATGGAATCTACAAAACATTCCCATCGTCGTTCTTTTTCATGTACACACGTGTCAATATAACTTACGAGGAACGTCGCATAGCTCAGGAAATTTCGATCGTCTGCGCCTAAATCAATTGCACACGGGCCCCTAGCGTTATGGCTCCATCGAAAAGCGGCCCGGATTCGATCCCGCAACCCTTAGATCAACAGTAGATCGCCATTAGCCACTAGACCGCCACGGCAGGCCCCGGTCACTGTCGTCTAAATGGATCACGCGTGGTTTGGATTTGCTTGCAGAGCTGCTGTACACTGGCCTACAGCTTGCATACTCTTCTGACCACTGTCGAATACAAGCATGTATTGTCAAACAATGCAATGACGCCACGTTAGGCCAATCATGAGAGCCGTGCAGTAGGTCCCCGCAGACCAACCTAAACTGACTAGATGGTAGATTGTCTACCTCACTTAAGCCTCATTGATTGATACGTGGGGTTTAACGCACCTAGACCACCATGTGTTTATGAGAGACGCTGTAGTGGAGGGCTCCGGAAATTTCGACCACCTGTGGTTCTTTAACGTGCGCCCAAAATGAGACTGAAGCCTATTTCAAAGCTGTCCGAAAGAGCACCTGACCTGGTGCCATGCGTGGTTAGGCTCGTCTAGAGAAGCGCAGTGCAAATCAAACCACGTCGCATAGTTTAGCTTTCGTGACTGTCCGAGTAACCTACTGGTTTTCGTTTAGTAGCGTGCCTTTTCAGTTTATCGCCCGTGGGGGGTTCCCACGGTTGAAAAGGCGGTCATATAGACCACCCGAACGTGCCTGAAGGGGGCGCGAAGGGAGGCCAGCGCGGCCACGTCAAGCAACTGCAATGTTCACGCATATCACTAATGCACACGTTACGCATGCGCAAGCACTGTTCTTGACACACACTGATTGTCACTCCCCTGCACAAAAAAAAAACAAAAAAAAATCCACGACGCCGAACGACGTAGTGAAATCCTTCAACTTCTCGGGACGCACCGTCTTTCGCGAGTTCTCGCGATACACCCACTTTGAGTCGGGTGAAAAACAATAATACGTCTATAATAATATTAACAACAATCACGCCGAAAGCCCGAAATCGTAATGCACAACTGCAGTATAGACAAACAACGTTTTTCTCTCTTTTTTTTTTTGTACTAGATGTCTTAAGCACGACACGACCATTTCTTTTTTTTTTTACTTTCACCCAGTCATTATTGTTATTATTCTTCCATTAACCCCCGGCGGTAACACACTGTACAATCATGTACCATGGTCACCAGACACGCCCGTTTTCCTTCGTACGCGTCTTTTCTTTTCGTAACGCTCCGCTCATATAGCTAAGCGCGCGGAATTCTCAGCCGTACCGCAGTTATCGTTCTCGGGCGCCAAAGGGCAAAAGTATAACAATAATAATAACAACAATAATACACACAAGCTGGCACGTAGCTTCTGGCGAAACAGCCTTGCGCTAAAGATCAGCGCAGGCCAAATCAGTTAGCTCCCCCCTTGTCCGTATTTCATACTACACCACGAGCTCAGCTTGGAAAAGAAGAAAAAATGTACATATATCTGTAGTGCGGCAAGAGTGCTCGCAGAATCGTGCTCTTCGCGTCCCTGAAGTGGCTCGCTGTCCTCCCAGCGAGCCTCGAATTCCCGTCCCACTTGTGGACCCGCGTGCGTTCTTCGCTCACCAATCGTCCTTCGCTCACCTTTTTTTACTATTTCTTGTTCTTACTGCGTTGTGGTGGAGGCCCGTACCGGGCGTGCATGCAGAACGATAGAGCCTGCATTGTAGTACGCCGTGTGTAGTGCAGCCTATATGTTTTCGCCTGCCTTTTTTCGTAGATGATGTACACATGGCTGGCTTGAATGCCCTCTCTCTCTCTCTCTCACACACACACACACACACACACACACACACACACACACACACACACACACACACACACACACACACACACACACACACACACACACACACACATGTACACACGCAAACGCGCGCGCACGTTGAAAATGCACGTATATACATTATAGGATCACAGACTGGATTCCAAAGGAAAGAAAGCTGGTGAGGGGGAAACGGAAAGTTAGGTGGGCAGATGAGATTAGGAAGGTTGCGGATGCAAAGTGGCAGCAGCAAGCACAGGACCGGGTTAACTGACAAAACATGGGAGAGGCCTTTGTCCTGCAGTGGGCGTAGTCAGGCTGCTGCTGCCGATGATGATGATGATGATGATGATGACAAGTGTCGATGGGGAGATGACCGCCGCTGTGGCCGTGTTGGTATATCGATCATCGTACGCGTTATTCGAAGGTCACAGGTTCGGTCCTTGCCAGTGGCAAGTTACTTTTTTTTTCGGCCCTTTTCTTTCTTCACACTTACACTACAATTACTTATAATATAACATCGGCTATACCTTCCTTTGCATCACTGTGTGTTATTTCTCATTAATAATGTCTAACAAAGGAAAACTAGCCCCGAAAGTTTCACCCCCCTCCCACAAACACGCACGTCTGTGTTATGCTTGTTTTTTTTATTTTTTTAATTTATTTATTCATACTGTCAGCCCAAGGGCCAAGACAGGAGTTGTTTAATAGCAAACACATGCACACATACTTGCTTTCTTGGTGGTAAACATGCACACTCATACATCAGTTTTGTTTGTACGGTAGCAAGCGGAATGACTCCTTAAATTACCCCCTTCAAACACACACAAAAAAGACACACACATTTTTTGCCGTGAAAATGGCTTATAAAATGTGCTACTTAAAATGGCGTCGGGCCGGCATGGCCTTTGCACCGGCTGTCATTTCGACGCGCACACAGCAAGTCATAGTTATACCACTGGGCGTCCATGCTATACCCCGTTTCAGTGATTGAGGCGGATGCATGCAACATAATATGGCCGTATGTATAAGCTTGCAATCGGAAACGCTCTCTGGATTTCGTGCCGACCGGTTGTGCCCTCGCGATCTCCGACGACAGCACAGCTCTGGCCGACTGGGCCATCTCCTGACGCCGACAAGAGCTCTCGCCGAGTGGTGCCCCATACTCGGACTCCTGCGACCGTGTCCATCTTTCCTACATTCTCCTTACTTCCGTATGTCGCTGCCCCTGCGCCACGCTCTCTCCTTCCCCCTCTCTCTATCTCTTTACCTTTTAATCATATTCTTTCAATCCCTCCTTTAACCCCACCCCTCGTGAACTACTATCGATGTGTCCTTCCCCTGAGAGACAGTTACGGGGTCACTTTCCTCTTCTTGTCATTTAAGGATCACTTCCCCCCAAGTCCCGTCCCTTACTGCAAGCCAACCTTCGCTACATTGCTACGACCAGTTTATGATTATTGGATACGCGACAAAACATTTCACACACAAGACACGTCTTGCAGCACACGTATAAAATACACGCACCAAGCATTAGGCCCTTAGGGCAAGTTAGTGCAGCAAATAAAAAAATGGAAACAAAATTTAAAAAAAAAATGCTCGGCAAAAACAAAACGCAGGAAAAAAAAGCACATGTGGCAATGCCGTCTCGAAGGAGAATATAAGCTGGTTTCTCCGTTTCGCCGTCTCGAAGTTCACACAATAACTAACGTGACGTCATGAAGTATACGGCGTTTGCGTCAAAGTCCACACACGATTATTTGCCGTTAAAGACGAATTACGTTCCGTTCTAAGGAAGCCATCGACCCGATACGGCGATGGACATAAACTTTATTGCGCCTATGCGACCAAATCTAGAATAAAAACAGGTATTTTGACATTTGTGACGTGTCACTGACATTCGATGGCGAGATTTCGACGCAAAATAAAAAAAATAAAACACTGGCAATAATGTTTAATTGCTATAAATGAACGCAACATGGTGAAATTTGCGACAAACAGTTCTCGCAGAGCAACTTATCAGTGTGCACTAAGAATTAATATAAGCTCCGCCCACAGCCTTCGCCGTCCCACCAAGAGATAATCCTCATAAATACCGCTATCCAATTGCATTTGCTCATCAGTGTGACGTCAAGCACGCACCTTTCACGTATTTTAGGTATATTGTTGTTGTTGTTGCTATTTTCATACTTACACGGTTGGTGTCGCTGATCTTTGGTCGAAAAGTTGTACTTCCTCTGCCGCCCAATTTCAGCAAATATCTCGATATCAACGTTCAGCCAAACCTATAATACTCTAGGGCGACAGACTTTTAATTATCAGTAGTGGTAGTGCTTACATTTGCAGTGCAAATCGTACTTAGGGCTCGAACGTAAACCAGCGAGCTCGAATCTCTCGCACAGATGGAATGGCAGGCGCACCTCACTTGTGGGTGGGCGGAAGGGGGGAGGGGGGTATACCTAGTACTGTGCAGCGCTCGCGAAAAACGACGGAGGATGAAAGTTCGCCCGCCATGCACTTTTTGCGGATGTCGCGTGCACTTCTTTCGTCCTTCGACGTTTTTGTCAGCGCTGCGCAGAGCTAACTGATAAGAATCCATACCAACTATAGATACTGTAGGCATTCATTAAGCACATCATCTATCTTTACACATATTCATCATCGTGATTGGTCGTCATCTTCTTCTGCTGTGGGGACTTGGCTTGTCTGAGTTCTGTGCCTTGGGCGTGGTCGCTTCATCGTGTCTTCCGGGCCTGGAAGTGCCATCCAGACCGATGGCACTTCCATCGTACGCCGTCGACCATATCGCGTCTCTTCATCCGAGCGTGAAATCATTGAACAAAATGTAGCCGATATGCTGCAACGGAACATTATACGTCCCTCCGCGAGTCCTTGGTCATCCCCTGTTGTTTTAGTAAGGAAAAAAGATGGTTCCGTGCGGTTTTGCGTTGACTAGAGAGCACTTAATAAGATTACCCACAAGGATGTTTACCCCATGCCGCGCATAGACGATGCTTTGGATTCACTGCAAGGTGCTGAGTACTTTTCAAGCCTAGACCTGCGTTCAGGCTACTGGCAAATACCCATGCACGAGGATGACAAATAAAAGACAGCGTTTTCAACACCAGATGGGCTGTATGAATTCAACGTCATGCCATTCGGCCTTTGCAATGCTCCAGCAACATTCGAGCGGATGATCGACACAGTTTTACGAGGCTTGAAGTGGAAGACTTGCTTGTGCTATTTAGACGATATCGTTATTTTCTCGTCAACCTTCACTCAGCACTTGCAACGACTGGACGAAGTTCTTACGTGCCTTGCAAACGCAGGCCTTCAGCTGAACACCAAGAAGTGCCGTTTTGCGAGCAAGACGATTAAAGTGTTAGGCCACATCGTAAGCAAGGACGGTATTCGTCCCGATCCTGACAAGATTTCCGCTGTCCATCACTTCCCGCGTCCTGAAAAAGCCAAAGATTTGCGCAGTTTCCTCGGCCTCGCTTCTTATTTTCGCCGATTCATTCGAGACTTCGCCTCAATAGCTTCACCATTGCACAAGTTGCTCGGATCAGGCGTCACCTTTGTGTGGTCTCCTGAATGTGAAGCGGCGTTTGCCCAACTGAAGTGTGCACTTACATCCGAACCAGTCCTCTGCCATTTCGACGAAACCGCGCCTACGCTCCTGCATACAGACGCTAGTGGTCGAGGCATTGGTGGAATTCTCCTACAGCGAGACAAATCTTCACGTGAGAAAGTCGTCGCATACGCGAGCCGTGCACTGACCCCTGCTGAAAAGAATTATATCATCACCGAACAGGAGTGCCTAGCGGTCGTATGGTCGATACAAAAGTTTCGACCTTATCTCCACGGCCGCCACTTTACTGTGGTTACGGACCATCACGCCTTGTGCTGGCTCTCGACAATCAAGAACTTGTCCGGCCGCCTTGGTCGCTGGATTCTTCGCTTACAAGAATACGACTTCACTATCACATACAAGTCGGGAAACAAGCATCAAGACGCCGACGCCCTTTCGCGTTGCCCGCTCTCTTCGGACCCGCTTAACAAACCCGCCACTGCCGCACCTGAGAAGCTTTCGGCCGTCTCTTCCCTACATGTTTCGTCATTAACTACTTTGGACCCAACTTCTCCAAGCGAGTGTGGTTTGTTCTTATCTCACCAACGTGCTGACCCTTACTGTCGCCGCATCATGGACCGTCTTGACGGGACTTGCCGGCCCCCTAACGCCCGTCTTCGCCGACAGCTCACGCAATTCAAGCTCAACAACCACGTCCTGTACCGTCATATCTACCACCCTGATGGTCAACGCTGGGTGCCCGTTCTACCTCGCTCTCTTCGGGCTCAAGTCCTCAAGACATATCACGACGACATGTCTGCTGGACACATGGGCTTCCAGAAAACGCATGACCGCATAAGATGTCACTACTACTGGCCGGGCTTGTCCACCTGTGTCGCGAAGTACGTTGCCTCATGTGCCCTTTGTCAGCGTCGCAAGCTACCTACATCAACTCGAAGTGGACAATTACAACCGCTCCCGTGTCCCCTGCAACCATTCGAGGTAGTTGGCATTGACCTGTATGGTCCGCTTCCTATGACTGTCACGGGCAATCGTTGGATAGTTACAGCTGTCGACCACCTGACCCGCTACGCCGAAACAGCTCCCGTGCCTTCTGCGTCAGCTTCGGAAGTGGCCGACTTCATCCTTCGAGCAATAATCCTTCGACACGGAGCTCCTCGCGTAATCCTGAGCGACCGTGGAAGAGTATTTCTTTCAGCACTCGTCGAAGAAGTGCTCAAGGCAGCCGGCACTACACACAAAACAAGCTCCAGTTACCATCCTCAGACGAACGGCCTGACTGAGCGCTTCCATCGTACACTGTCAGATATGATTGCGATGTATATCGAACCCGACCACAGAAACTGGGACACCATTTTGCCATTTGTCACTTTTGCCTATAATACCTCTGTACAGCGCACAACCGGTTACTCGCCGTTCTACCTCGTCCACGGTCGCTTCCCCTCTTCTTTCCTCGATGTTTCGTTCTTCTCTGCGCCTGTCAAACCATGTTCATCTTCAAGTGAAGAATACGTGTCTCGTCTACTTCATTGCCGCCAGCTGGCTCGCGTCAACACTGAAGCCAAGCAACAGGATCGCAAGCTTGAATATGATGCCTCTCATCGTGCGGTGTCTTTCAGCCCTGGCGACGAAGTCCTCCTTCTTACACCCATTCGCACTCCCGGACTGTGCGAGAAGTTTCAATTCCGTTTTATTGGCCCCTACACTGTCTTGGAGCAAACGTCTCCTGTGAATTATCGCGTGGCACCCGTTCTTCTTCCGACGGACCGCCGCTACAGGGCAGCAGAAATAGTCCACGTATCCCGCATGAAGCCTTTCATACGGCGTTCATCTTCGCTTTAAAATGCGGCCAGGAACTGCGGTCAGGATGACCGCTTTCACGTGGGGGGGAAAGTTAGTGTAGGCATTCATTAAGCACATCATCTATCTTTACACATATTCATCATCATGATTGGTCGTCATCTTCTTCTGCTGTGGGGACTTGGCTTGTCCGAGTTCTGTGCCTTGGGCGTGGTCGCTTCATCGTGTCTTCCGGGCCTAATAAAGGTTGCCTTCACCGTTACATCACAATACGTTTTACGTAAGTCAAGTTCTGGGGCCGGAGCCTGCATCCATATATTCTTAGTTCGTAACCGACTATATAGTGTTTTCGCTTTAGTGTGTCTGTGTAATCAGACGAGATTAATTAAATATACGCTTGTGTAAACAGGGGTAGGCGCCGTCGACATACCGAGGGGCTTGTAGCGACGTCGCGGTGCGCTGGCTACGCGAAGCTCGCCACGGTACTCTATGATCACGTGACAACTGGCACAGCGGCTGCCTCCGAGCACAGCGCGTCGAATCACGCGCTTGTCGAGGTGGTGGCGCCCTCTCTCGCGCGGCGTGGGTGTTCCTATACAAATAACGGAAGGTGTTCCGTTATTTGTATAGGAAGAGCGTGGACACACAGTGGAGAAAAAGAACTAGAAGACTCACTAGTAAATATACGGCTGGTATTGTAAGCCATATGTCAACAAAGAGCGTTAAGGGAAAAGTCAGGGAGGCGGAGAGGATTTACTGGATGGCAGCTATGGAGAAAAAACCGGCTTTGAGTAACTACCGAAAGGGCAAAAATGAAATAAGGAGGGAGGCATTTTACGATAATTCAAGGGGAAGCGCTTTACTGTTTGAAGCGAGATCGGGTTGCCTTAGAACGCGTAGTTATAAAGCAAGATTCAGTAAAGAAGAAGAACAATGCACATGCTGCGGGAAAGATAAGGAAACGGTGGAGCATGTTCTGATTTAATGTGGAGATATCCACCCAGGGGTACGTTTGGGCACGAGCCTACAGGAAGCCTTGGGTTTTAGGGACAACAATGGAAAGCTGAACACACCCGCGATTGAAATAAGTAAGAGACGGTTAGAGTATTGGTGGCAGAACATTAGAGAGAAAGGACAAAAATAAATATTGGAAAAATAAAATATGAACAGTGTGCCGTAAATGGCAGAGAACTTAAGCTGAAAATTTACCTTTTTTTCCATTAAGATAGAATTTATCGAAGTAGAGGCATTAGGCCAACATCAAAAAAGAAAAAAGGTTTTTTTTTTTTGTCGAGCCTGGTGGCATACTTGTCACCACCCCGTTATAAAGGGGACGCTCATAGCATCCATCGTGGGTGTGAGCCGGACGCTTTCGGCGATTTTAGGTAAATTATTTAGATTGTAATCGATTATTTCTGCATTTGGTATCACTTTAGACCGCTTTTAGTGTATTTAGTACTGGTTTTGAGCATCGTTAGCCTCATTTAGGCATGTGTTAAACACTGCGTGACCACGCAACATGAGAGAGTGGTTGGACGTTGAGCCGGGCCCCTAAGGTTCTACGCACTTCAAACATAGTGACGTCATTCTCGCCGTTTTTTCTCAAGTAGGTGGCGTGCAGGACGCCAGCTAGCGATGTCGTCTGCCCCTGCACGTGTCGTCTGCTGCCGCCTCTGTCGCGCTTTTTATTACTTTTTAGAAGTCCGTCGCTGTCAACCGTCTCTCTCTTTTTTTTTTTTTTAAGAAGCCTCGCGAGTTGTATATGGCGTGAGGCGGCGAAGCGACGCGGCAGTAAAGCTGTAAAAGCATTCTTTAGAAAGCACTCCCAGTCGTTACCGGAGAGAAAACAAACTGTGCGGCGGCGTGTCGCGAAAAGAAGCCAACGGAGGAGAAAAAAAGAGAAAAGACCAAAGTAAATGAAGAAAGCTTTTGACCGTGGCCCTGAACGTACACGGAGTGCTCTTCTCTCTTTCGGTGGTGGCGGCGGCGGTGGGAAACCGTCTTTTAAAGCCTTATCTTTCTCGGCGGCCAGACGGGGGGGGGGGGGGGGGCGCTTTTAATTGAAATTCGAGATAAGCTGGGCGTTCGGGCGGCCTTATTTTGCGGCGCCTCAACGCCGGCTTCCCCTTGGTCGGCGGGGGACCGCGATGCGCATGCGCTGTCTGTGTTACGCGCGCACTTCTCACCGGCTTTTCTCGACATTGCATAGAGAAGGCTTTAGCCGGCTAAATGTCTGGCTCATTTACAAGCTACTTCTTTCGTCTGTTCCGCGTTTCGGATTGTTTGTCTTGCTGTCGTCTGCTGCGTCAGTCTTGCGCTGTTCGTGCAATTTATAGCAACCTTCTGCATCCGGTGGGTACCGTAAGTGCACTATGGCTGTGTTCCAATTCTTATAGACAGCGCGTAGACAGTCTACGCAGACTGCTTAGAAGACGGCACCGAGACCAAGCTTTTCGAGAATTGGCACACTCCTGGACGGCTTTTACGCGACGATGCGCCACCTCGCGTCGAGAAGAAAAAGCTAAAATAAACGAACGTAACAGTTGTATTTTCTTGCTTATTTCATGTTTACAGCAAAATCAAATAAACGTTACTCACATTGAGCGTCTGGGAAAGCGTCGGCTTGTGTGCAGACGACCATTTCGGCGAAATTTGATCTATCTTAGCGATTCGCTGAGCCGCCATCTTGTTCAGACAGCAAGGTAACCTGCATTGTATTTGTCTACGATGCGGTCTTCTCGGAGCTGTCTACTTTGCCGGCCACGTGAGACTTGGAATAGGACTTAACATGGCCACCGTCCATTTAGCTGTCTATTTAGCCGTGTTCGGTGAGTATTGGAACGAATCGAATTTCTTGAGAACGCATTCGACACGGTTAGGAAACGAGGAGATAACGGTGTTTCCGCGGGGTGTCTGATGGGGGATGCGTTTCTTGAGCCGCGAACGTCGTCAAAATCCGTCATACTGTCATATTTACGTGAAAGCGGCGTTTTGAACCAACCACCGAAGAGTCTTGCCTTGTGGGCCACCGTGGCAGGGCTGACAAGGCAGCGATACCTAAAGGCAACTTTCACGCTGCGATTGTTGACGTTCGGACAACGTAAATTAATCTATGAGCTGGACAGTGTGCGCTCACTGCACACAGCGGGTCATAACATGTATATAGCCTTGCACACGCTCGTAATCACTTTCGAGTCATTCCGTACATGTGTCTTCCTCAATATAATCAATTTGCGAAGTCAGCAAGCCATCTCAAATCACAGGAGCATGTTTAAGACTTACTTCTCATCGTTCCTCTTTGGCGTTACGTCACCCTCTATTACTTCACATGCCTGTTTAATCTTAATGAAAACCGCGGTTCAGGTTGGCCTCTGACATGATCGAGTGGCCTTTCGGGGGACACGGTTTTGCTGCGCCGCAACACTACCTTGTGTTTCCGCGGTGACTAATGCTCACCGAAATAGGTGAACGCCATTGCATTATAGTCACCTACGCGAATGACAACTAACCGACGAGTGCTTTCTCTCGAACACTTTTGGTGGGTTACGATGTCATCATGAGGAGGCTTTTCAGAAATCAGACCACGTGACGTTTTGCTACAGAATGTTTGCGCTCGCATAGCAGACTCGATGTGTGCCGCGAAATACGCATAGTTGCTCCAGTTCTGCAAGAGTTGTCGTTATTATTTCGTTGCGCAATGACACACTAGCACGTTGCGCATAGGTCTCAGCGCTGTAAGATCGCAACTGTCCTTGCTTCCTATTGCACTGCTTGCGCCCGACGCCCGACTAAAACATTGCGCCGCGAAAACGAAAAAAGAAAGAAAGATTCAATAGCGGCACGAGCTATAGGTCGTCATAGGTCCGCTTAATTTTATTTTTGTCACCGGGAGCCGCCCCTGAAAGCCATGGAACGAGACAGGCGACTATGCTGCCCGACCTCTTTTATTTATTGAAGCATCACTCGGCCTTCGGGACCGACCAAGCCCTGTTTCTTTCGGAGTTGCAAAACGGGTGTATATTTGCAAAATGTGGATGTAAAAGGAAAAAAAAAAATACGGAGAAGTATTAGAGGATAATAAAGGCGGTCGGTTGTCGCTGGTCTGGCCAGCCACTTTTTCCCATACATCATAGAGATAGTAAAACGGCCGCATGCAGGGCGATCGTAAAAGCGAGAAGAAAAAAACATTAAAAAGTAAACTCAAATTAGCGTTTCCTCGGCGCCTAAAGAGGCCGCGAAGTACGTACGGGTGACCTCGTAAAGAAACGGCGAATAAAATTGCGTGGAACTCGTGTGTATTGCAGGCTACCGAGTAAATGCGGCCGCTCGAGCTCAGTCGAATATACGTCGGTATTATGCGTCCATTGCCACTGGCTCGGTTTATGGCACTATCAAAAGGATCCCTCGCTCACAGATGCCGGTCACGTATACAAAAAAATGATGGTGAGACGAATGACATTGGTGAAGTTATATAAGATGGCGGTGCTGGCTGCGATAATGAGCGAGTGACCGCACTGAGGCACCGAAGGTGGAAGTGTGTGTGTGTGTGTGTGTGTGTGTGTGTGTGTGTGTGTGCCTGTGTGTGTGTGTGTGTGTGTCTGTGTTGCCTGTGTGTGTGTGCCTGTGTGTGTGTGTGTGTGTTGCCTGTGTGTGTGTGCCTGTGTGTGTGTGCCTGTGTGTGTGTGCCTGTGTGTGTGTGGTGTTGCCTGTGTGTGTGTGTGCCTGTTGTGGTGTGTGTGTGTGTGTGCCTGTGTGTGTGTGTGTGTGTGTGTGTGTGTGCCTGTGTGTGTGTGTGTGTGTGTGTGTGTGTGCCTGTGTGTGTGTGCCTGTGCGTGTGTGCCTGTGTGTGTGTGCCTGTGTGTGTGTGCCTGTGCGTGTGTGCCTGTGTGTGTGTGCCTGTGTGTGTGTGTGTGTGTGTGTGTGTGTGTGTGTGTGTGTGTGTGCCTGTGTGTGTGCCTGTGTGTGTGTGGTGTGTGTGTGTGTGTGTGTGTGTGTGTGTGTGTGTGTGTGTGCCTGTGTGTGTGTGTGTGTGTGTGTGTGCCTGTGCCTGTGTGTGTGTGTGTCTGTGTGTGTGTTCCTAATGTGCTGTGCACACTTGCGATCGTTTATACTGCACAAACACGTGTGAGCCTATAATGCAACTCGTTATGTATGCAGATTTTGACACTGCAATGTCCCACCCCCCTTTCAAAAAGAGCGCATTCTAAAGGAATGAAAGGCGGCGAGTGGTCAATCAGACGCGCGTCTGGTTTGCTACCCTACAATGGGGGGGGGGTGACTAGTGGATTAAAAGAAAGAAGAAAAAAAAACACGGCTTGTTCAAGAAACGCACATAGCGTAAAAGCAAGCGCTATCGCGAAGTGTCATCCTTTTAGATGAAGCTTCAAGCTCGTGCTTTACGAATTCTAATAAGTATTCCCGGCGATCGGTTGGTAAGACAACGAACTCCGATGCACTGATACCAATCAATCACCACTCGGAAAATTGGTTCCCAAACCTCCGAGCGCGTACTTGTTTCTCGTATGCTGAATATTTCCACCTCGATTCAATTTTGAACATCCCAGAATCTAAAAAAAAACGTATTCATTCCGAAGAATCCGATGTTCGCTCTCGTACACTCACGTATATACACGCTGCTAGTGGTACTGCCAGATATATCCAATTCTTTCTCCCCCTTCCTCATTCTTGTTAATTTGTTTTATATATTCTGGTTTATCACATTCTTCTGCAATTTTTTTCACGTTTTTTCAAAGGAACATTATTACTGTTCCTATCTAATTTCTGTTTATTTTTTTTTAGCAAGCGTTGTGAAAAATGATATATTATTAGGTACAGTGTGGCCAATCCCCCATGTGGGTATGAGCCAAGATCTCCTAGGAGACAAGACAAGACATGCCTGTGCTGTGTGTTAACGCAAGCCCGGCGACGTTCTAAAACCGGTCAGCTGCCATGCATGCGCCGTTGAGTAAGTAACAGGGTAACACGATATCCCGCCGGACACTGAACATACGTATAGCTGGACGCCTCTCGCAGAGAGTATAAATCCAGCCGCGGGTTACTCACGGCAAAAGCGGTGGTGTTGGCGCCTGGCTAAGTGTCGAAGTAGTTCGATAAAAACGTCACGTCAGTCCGGTTTCTCCGAAACCCCATAGTCGAGAAGGGCAACGACAGATCTTGAAAGATCGGCTCCCGTCCCAAAGATGGCGGCCGGGCGTTAAACAGGCTGCTCGATCGTCACGATGGTGTGGCGACCGTTGGACGTCGGTCAATGAAGGTTTTAGGGGCGAAGCTCCTTATGGCGTGGCTTGTGCGTCCCTCGCAGTACGTAACCACCAGTGGCACATACCCGAAATAGCGGTCCTTTCAATGTCTGCTAGATCGGGGCACTTGTATATGATGAATACATGATGAAAAGATGTGAGAGGGCTGTGCTTGGAGTTTTCTCTAGACATATGGACGGACGAACGGACTGACACACGCACGGACGGACATACAGAGGGGCACACGGACGGATGGACAGACGGAGGGATGGCCGCAAAAAGAGATGAACGGACAGACAGACGAATGAACAAACGGACGGATGCACCAAGGATCACACAGATAGGCGGACGCAAGAACGAATGGACAGACAGACTGACGAACGCTGCGCCCCACCAATCATCATTCACTCCGTGGATATGCTGCGATTTTTTTGTTTTCTCTTTCTTTTGAACCTAAGCTTTTACGACTCGCCCAGGTCACGTGGTGCGAATACCGGCCGCGGCGGCAGCCATTTTCGATGGATGCAAAAATTATTGAGGCCCGTGTACATATATGCAAATTAACTGCACTAGGGTGAAATAACGCGGAAATCCCAGTGCTCGTTTTTCCTTGTTTGACAAAATATTAACGAAAGCTGTTAATTCTTCTGTAAGTTCTCGTTGATACTGCACTTCAGTGGCTGTTCAGACCGGTTGGTACATATATTCAAGGAAGCGAGAAACGGCGCGATGCACAGGACTGCGATAGAGACGGACTATACGCGCTGACTTACAACCAACATTTATTTTTTGGTTGGTTCTAAAGTCATCGCTAGTATTCTTTCTGTCATTGTTCCATGCTTCGCGCTATTTGACGTTTTCGTCTACTTAGATTTATAGGTGCACGTGAAGGAACTCAAGGTAGTCGAAATAACCGCGCTCTCCACTACGGCGGGTCTCATAATCATATGATGATTTTGAGACGTTAAACCCCGACAGTAAATATTAATGGTGATCTCACGATCGTGGGCTCGTAGACGATCAACAGTTTCTGATATGGCAATCTGATTTTTCATCCAGGTGACTTGTTATTTCACGCTGTCGCATCTCACCGTGTATAGCCTGGACATCAACGGACATTGACCTCGTTTTGTTGTCGCCTGCACGACAGTAAAGATGTAAAAATGTCGAGACGATGTCATCGTCTGAGGAACTTGTAGTGGACGCCTAAAAGACATGCGCGTCGAAGAGCTGGACTCACTATATTTTCGCAGATTACCGTCCCAGGCAGCGGAACACATTGGTCGAATGTTGTCGATACGTGTTGTCGGCAAACGATGGTCCAATGAAGGCCCAGTAATGCCACTGCAAAACCAATAATGGCTGAGCCAGCCTATAACAATGCCAACAATGGTCCATTGTAGCCAGCCAACATGACATGTTGGCATCGTTATCGTACTAGGACGGAAATAAAGGTACATCATACCCAGCCAACATGAAATGATGAACCGTCATAATCTCTTCAGTAGAAGGAAGACGTACGTGCGGCTATCAGCAGAACGAAGAGGTTTCTTTTTCTTCTATTGAGCGACGCGAGGACCTCAATCAACAACAGGCACATGACGTCAGACAAGGCATGTGAGGTCACAGGCGGCGTGGGCAAGTGCACTTTTTTTTTGGGGGGGGGGGGGAGGGTTAGAGAAAGCTGAAGTCGAAATCCGTGCACGCACTACCTACCGATTTTACCTGCACACAAGTACAGAAGTCTGTCGGCTTTTTGACACGGACGTCTCTTCTTCCAGACCACATGGTAGCCGGCAGAACAGACGAATTCATTCTTTTTTTTTTCTATATCGTCTGCATAGCTGCCATCGAAACAGAAGGTAGAGCGGCGCGCATTGACAATCGTTCCTCAAGCTGCCGTGGACAGATGACGTGAGAGCGCGTGTCTTGTCAAGAAGACCGCGAGATTGAGCCGCCGAGGCAGCGCGAACCATCAAGAGACGCGAAGGCATCGTCGGGGGTAGAGTGTACTAGAATGGGGGAGTGGGTCCACTGAAGGCTCCACGCTGAGGCGTTTTTTTTCGGAAAATCCAGGTGGCGCTACCATCGCCTTCACCTGAAGACTTAGCCGTGGTTGCCATGGTTACAAGTCCCCTTTGCCACGCGGTTCGCGACGGGTGGGTAGTCTGATAGTTCGCGCGGTTCGCGTGCTGCTCGCGCGTCTGGCGCAGTCTCGCAGCGTTGTTGCTTCGTTCGTGCGTGCGTGGCCGTGAACGGCGTCGCACCGTGCTTCCGCGCCAGTTCAACAAAATCTAAATGTTTATATTGCGAAACGCCCTGCTCGTATAGGTAGTCACGCACGCAAGTACCGTGATTTCCACGGTAATTGTTTACAATCAAGAGCGTAAGTTGAATTTGGCTTTTGCGAAAACGTACGCATCGAAAGTGTAATATGAGCATTAACTGCGATGCTTTTAAAAATGTCAATATAACTGGGATATATAAGTAAGTTTGCGTTTGGTGCAAATTTAGACTCACGGCAGCAAATTGAATATGATGCAAGACTAAAGTGCAGCTCGAAGTGCAGCTCGCAAATGGCATCGGTGACTTGCAAGGGCCGATCAGCGCGGTTGAGATTCTGGTCCCATAGCCGGCGTCTTTCTTCGTCTTGAGGTACTCCAAAGAGTGAGAGCTTGGGCTGGTTTTTAACTCTGCTGTATCCGGTTTGGCAGCCTACGACACAACAGTAATTTCTACGCCTAGACGTGCTCATCCTCTAATCTTTTGAAGCAGCTTGGAACGCTCCGTTATGCAACCAGCAGACACATATCTGCGCACGCAAACGTGCCGTCTGCCGCGTATTCTTTGTCCAGACGGCTTTGCTCAAAGGGAAATACAAACCTACGCGTTCACGAAAAAAAGCATACATTTTATTTCATGTCACTTGTTTTTGTCTCTAATAATGTGTAAAAAAAGAACCAGGAGACAAATTGTGAAAACAGCGCACGAACGACGGTGCATCGAACAGACGACGGCGCGTCGAGCAGACGACAACATCGAGCGCTCAGCGTCCCCGCCAGCGCGTCGTGCGGCCCGAACCGCCGCACGACTCGCACGCTCCCGCCGAAACTGACGTCACTTCAGGAGAAGGCTACTGCAGCGCCACCAAATTTTCCGCCGTTTTTGCTTCACCCGCACCGCTTGCCGCCGGCCACAGTGGACCCACTCCCCCATTCTAGTACACTCTAGTCGGGGGATTCGGACATGCGCGCTGACAACGAAGCGCGCACTGGCCCAACAACAGCATCAACGTTACGGGACGCGCGCGCGCGTGTTGGGGTCGGATCCGCTTCCATGGAGTTCTGTACTGGGGTGGTGACGGGCGCCGCGTGACGGCAGCCTTCCGAATCACTCACGCTCTCATCGACGACGCTACTGGCTGCGTACTACTCTACGGTAGTCAGCTGTGCCCGAGGAGGTTGTAGAAATGATGAAGTTGAGGAAAGGGGGGGGGGGTGAGGAACCGGCGGCGAAATGTTTGCCTTTGACCCGGCGCGCGTTGTTACCGCACCACCCGCTGCGAGCACGGCTTCGCAGAAGCGAGCTTGTTGCTTGAGCATCGTCTTATAAGGACGGCGGCGGGCCGAGGAATACAAGAGGGGAGGAAGGCAGTCGCGCCGTGCCAAGCTATAACGTCCGGGGCCGATCGAGCACAACGCCGCCGCATCGGAGTTCTCATCTACGAGGAGAGCGCGCGCGCAATCGCTCGTTCGAACGCGGTATCGGGCATTCTTGTTGCTCGGATCCCCTCACCCTGCTGCCGTCGTTACTATTATCGTGATTGTTTTCCCGGCCGAGAAGGGAGAGAGAACCCATCTACATGGCAGGCAGCGGGGACGGACGAAGCAGCCCACGGCCTGCCGTCTGGGCGAAGAAATCGTGACTCGGGGTCGACACGGTTCCGATCTCGAACCTGCCTCGAAGGGTGGAGAGAAAGAAAGATGGCGAGCGAAGGAGCGGGGCGGCGGTGCAATTTTCCCTGCAAGGGAGGAGGGGGCCCTGCGGGCTTCTTCCTTCCTTCTCCTTTGCATGTGTGCGCTCGCTAGGCCTCTCGTCATATAACGAGCTACGCTGCCGCCGTGTCTCGTTCCAGGCTTACTTTTCTTGCTATTGTTCTGCACATTTGAGGGGATGACCGGTCAGCGACGGCCTGCCTGTGCCTGCCCCGGCGGTCTATAGCTTGGCTCTGGCAGGCGCGATAAATTGGACACGGTGCCCTAGCTAGCTTGGTGCCGCGCGTCCGTGCAGCAGACGATCGGAACGCCGCTGCAGACGACGATCGTCTTCTGGCAGACCGTAGCAGAGGACACGTAACATTCGTCGCGTTTCGCATATTCTCCCCTTCCCAGCAGCTCTAACTCGTCTCCGAGAAATCTATAGGTATATGTAAGGGGAAGACTCGCTGTTCGAGTATCACCGACGGATATGCTCGAATTAAGTTTCGCACCGCGATGCACGAAGCCTTCGTGTCCGTCAACAAACGAGAGAAAAAAAGGCGCGCACGAGGCAATAGAAAAAAGGAGAGAGGCAAAGAGAAGACCGCCGGCGGCGGACGCAACGGTCTGTAGCGCCGACGAGCAACGCTTGGCTTTGCACGATCATGCACGGTATAGCCGAGCAATCTGGAAGGAGCTTCTTGCCACGCACAGCCTCCATTGGCAGCAACGCGTGAGAAAAAGAAGGCCCCGGAACGGGGGCCCATGCGCGGAGCTATCGGACCCGGCCGGCGAGCGATTTGAGCTGGTGGCGGAGACGATTTGTTCACGGAGCTGGAGGATGTACAGCGCCATCGCAAAGTGCGCTCGTGTATCGATAGCCGCGTGTGAGCGCAGCATCGGAAAAAACAAACAAAAACAAAATGGCGTTGCTACATAGAGGCGTTCCTTTTGTTGTGATTTGGCGGCACCGATGCCACTCTCATGGCCCTGGTTCTTCTGCGTTTACGGAACAAAAACACGTGATGGATACAAAGAAGTCCGGGCGGAAAGATCCGCCCATGTGCGGCTTTGTGTAGTGTGAACAACACGCTTTGCACGCGGAGAGAATCGAAGTTTTCGTTTCCGCGGCTTCTCCTTTCGGGCAATTCGTGGGCGGCCCCGGGGAACGCGAAGAAAATAATCTCGGCCACTGACCACATCGAAGTGCAATCGTGGATTCCCCGAAAGAAAAAAAAAAGAAAAACTACGAACGCATTTGCAGCGTCCATTGTGTCTAAGCGCTTACACGGCGAGAAAAACTAAGAACGCACAGCACATTTGCAGCGTCCATTGTGTCTGCTGTGCTTACACGGCGCCGCAAACAGAGCCAACCGGACAAACGAATGTAAACTTGCGCGCGGAAGCGGGTTTGCTTTCACAGTGCGTTCCGGAAGACCCCAACTTTTCTTAATTATAAGAAGCTTGAGTTTCTTTTGTGATATCGTTCTTGAGCGATCGATTCTATCGATTCGTGGGGCTTAACGTCCCAAAACCACCATATATGATAATGAGAGACGCCGTAGTGAAGGGCTCCGGAAATTTCGGCCATCCGGGGATCTTTAACGCGCCCCCAAATCTGAGCACACGGGCCAGGGTCTCCAGCGACGAGAAACGCTATAGGAACACGGGGTGTCGCTGAAGCCGAGGTCACGACAAGTGGCCCATGTGCACACACACACCTATTATGTTCACCCGAACACCCGCCGTCTGTGTTCACATAAGACGAAAACGCAAAGAAAGACGTACATCGCAGTCATTAATTGATTCAAGAGCTCATGACGACAGCTTCGCGACAACGGCGGATATGACATGACAACATGTGCCATCTCGCAGTGACCAGTACAGCATGTGTGCGAGAGCATACGGTATTCATAGGCAGCAGTTAGCGTTGACCTTACACACTGTCGCGTAAAGTGGACGGAAGAGACCCAAGACAAAAATAAGTAACACTGGCAATCAGAGACCCCAGGAGATCACCGAGGACATTCAACGTCTCCTTTAATGTTCTACGTACGAGTTTAGTGAAAATTCGCGCAAGTGTTAAATGTAAGCAAGATTAATATAATAATAATAATAATAATAATAATAATAATAATAATCTGGCATTTTACATCCCAAAACCATCATGCCATTATGAAAGACGCCGTAGTGAAGGGCTCCGAAGACTTCGACCATGTGGTGTTCTTTAACGTGCACTGAGATCGCACAATACACGGGGCTCTCTCTACCAGTTGGCCGCCATCGAAATGCGATCGAACCCGCGACCTTTGGGTCAGCATCCGAGCAACGTAGCCACTGTTCCACCGAGACGGGAAAGAAAAATGTAAGCAAGAATCCCTGTGGCTCGTGTGTTTCGGAGGCGACATGACACACCGAACGGGCAAAGAGGATTTCGAAGTCGGAAACCGGACAGGTCCACGAGTTGGACGTTCGTGCCACACTGCCTAAGAAGAACTTAAGTAAGTCTGCGGAAGCCACTGTGGAAGCCGGAGTTTGCACGGGATGCCTGAGCTTAGAAGTGTGGCAGCTTGGGCTAGTTGGTATGGCATGACGACAGTTATAGCGCGAGAACAAAACGACGACACTGAGACAAGAAGGTGTCTTTCGTGTCCTTCTTGTCTCTGTGTCGTTTGGTTCTCGCGCTATAACTATCGTCAGGCCTGAGCTTAGCTCTGCGAAAGCCGTAGCGTAGCCGCGGACGCTCAGCCAAGTTCCGGAGAACTGACGGGAAACGTTCAATTGTCAGTAGCAGCATTGATACAAGGTGTGTCGCTGAAGGCGTAGTACGAACGAGTTACTCATGTCGTATACCCTAAACGCTTGCACAACTTCAAAACACACGCACGCACACAAACACCCAAGCACATCAGGAACACTCTCTAAAGAAAATGTCGCACTCTTTGCGTCCTTGTTACCTGGTCTTCTGCGCCCTCAGCGAAAGAAGTGTGGCAGCTTGGGCTAGTTGGTATGTCATGATAATAGTTATAGCGCGAGAGCAGAACGCCGACACAGAGACAAGAAGGACACGAGCACAAAGACCGTGTCTTGGCGTGTCGTGCAGTTGTCGACCCAACAACGCCTGGAGGACCTCGCTTTTAGATGCGGAACATCTTATACTCGCGCCTTGTAGTGCGCCGTCCGCGCCGTCCGCGCCGTCCACACCGCTTCTCGAACATTCGACAGCTGACGCGCGCGCATGCGCCGTCGCCCACTCTTCCACCATCTGTGCGTCCCTTCCTCCTCTACACACCGCGCGCGCTTCACTCCTCCACCATCTGTGCACCCTTCCTCCTCTACACCCCGCGTTCGACATCTACAATTCTCCTGATTCTCCAGTGGACGCGCATGTGGCGTCGCGCTTCGAGAACATTCAACAGCTGACAGTGCATGCGCCGTCGTGCTGTATATATACTCAAGGTCGGCGCTCGCTCGCTCAGTTGCCGCTCGTCGGTTGGTTTGTACGGCGCGTCGACGTCCAAGGTCGCGGTGAAATGAATTCCAACGAATCCACAAACACAATGATCGACGTCCCTTCGACCAGCGCCGTCCTTTCGCATACGTGTGTACGTGTTCACTCATTTAACACCCCCTCCTACAACCACGTTAACCAATTTAGCCATCGACCCAAGTAAGTCGCAATTTAACACCCCATTTCACAACCACGTTAACCAATTTAGCCATCGACCCAAGTAAGTCGCACTTTAACACCCCGTTAACCAATTATATGCTCCGCATCCTCCTCAGTGTTCCCCCGAGGGAAGCTGCGGGCAATTTTTTTTTACACGGGAGCCATCGCCGGACAATCGGAAAGACGGGCGTGTGTCGCCGTCGGCAACGGTGTCGTGTACGTGAGCTACGCGCTGTACAGTATTAATCAGTGGCGCGCGACCACTCGAGTGTCTCCACTTCGGCGCACCGTCGGCTGGCCACTGTCACCAGACTTCGGGCACCATGTACAGTTCGACGCATGTACTCGCCTGCCCGTGATACCCCTGAGGCGCACACAATGCCGCTGGGTTGGGTTAATCCTTATCATGTGCTGTGTCGGAACTCGAAACAGCGGAGGACACTTCGCTTAAAGGGGCCGTGAAACGCTCGTTTTGAAGCGACAATGCGAAGCCACCGGCGTCCACACGCACTAACTAGGTGATGTCATCATAAGTAATTCTTTGCCTATCGAAGAACGCGGAACTTTTCGGTACTTGCGAGTGCGTGCAACTGGGACGCTCATCAGCGTATTTTTCATAACCGATCAGCGCTAACTTGAACTCTGACGTCATTTTAAGCAGCGTTCTTGTGGGACGCGGATCGCGTATGACAGACGCCGGCGATGAGCGCCTCTTGCGCGTGCTCGATATGCCATAGAGTTCCGCGTTCCTCGATAGGCAAAGCGTCTGTGCAGGTCCACTCGGGCTGATGATACAGTTGGCGCATGTGGCTGCCGTTGGTGCCGCATTGTCGTTTTAAAGCGACCATTTCACGACCCCTTTAATTGCTCGCCGTCCCGGGCGACTGCCGTGCATGGCCTAAAGATCGCCGCAGCGTTCGCCGTCCTCCCGGTCGCCTGCTTGCGCACGATGTCGTGATCCCGGCCGTGCCGGAGCTCTCTCTCGTCCGCGGGCTATCACGTTTTTTGGCGCGCCTTTGAGAAGCACCGCCACGTTCGCGCGCAGCTCTTCTTCCACGCACACGGTCCAGCGCTGACGGAGGAATGATAAAGAAGGCCACGGTAATGCTGCACGCGCATGCATGTACTCCGCGAAGGGACGGAACATGCGCTGGCGCAAAAGTGTTCCAGACTATACCAAGCATCCTCGGTGGGGCGGTTTCTTTCTCTCCCTCTTCTCCATGCTTCGCGTTCCGATCTGGATGAAATACGAGACCGAGAGAGAAGGGAAGAGCGCAGACGCTATAGGGGCTGCTGGTGGCATGTCGGTGCGCTGGGCGGCAACATCCGCGTCATGAACGACGAAGAGCGCGCATGTGTGTGTCTATGTACCCGCGTCGCCGTATAATAAATGTATAAATCCGCGGCGTCTTCGCCCCTTTTGCTAATTAGCGTCTCACGATCTCTAATGAGACGAGCGTCCCTGTTGCCGTTTTCTGCCACCTATCTCTCCTTCTCCGTCTCTTAGCGTCTAGCGACTTCGTCGCGAACAGTTCATTTCACACGTTCTAAGGTGGCGCACCGGTCGACCTCGGCGGAAGTCGCGTAAGGCGGACGTGATAGGTGGCGTTCGAACATCCGGGTTCCAACTAATGGAACTGTGACGCTAGCGCCGGCGGCTGGATGAGTAACAAACCGGCTACTACGTGGCATCGCACTGCTACGAGGGAGTTGTAAATAAATGTCGTAATCTATGGAGGCTACATGCACTTGTAAAAAACTACAACGTTT
The DNA here is from genome assembly GCA_013436015.1 of Rhipicephalus annulatus. Lineage (NCBI taxonomy): Eukaryota > Metazoa > Arthropoda > Arachnida > Ixodida > Ixodidae > Rhipicephalus > Rhipicephalus annulatus. The sequence continues at coordinate 114,494 of WOVY01010325.1, forward strand.
ACTCTGCTTCACCAAGACAACGTCCCTTGTGTAACGTGTGATCATGGTGTCGACAAACAATAAAGATTTTCTGAATTACGCGTTAAACATCAACCTAAATAAGGTCTTCAATACTAATTAAGTGTTCACGTTAGATATGTGGGTGACTGTACACGGCGGTTCAGCCACAGCTCAGACACAGCGCGGGAACTACAGCGAAGAACTGTCTATACATCCTTCATTGACCACGAACGGCCGACGAAACATCGCAACACCGCGGTTTCATGACAAATTGACCGGCGAGGTATCAACTAACCATCCATAAACTAAAGTCTAGTGAAACGAGTGGGCGAAAGCGTTTCTTGGCTGCTAAGTTTGCGGAAGTGCGCACCCACACTGAGGGCCGGTTCACGCTAGCGGCAAGCCTGCCGTAACGGCACAGTGCCGTAGACTACTGCGGCACATCTGCTAGACAGGCTCGGCACAAATGATCTCCGTGTACCGTTCAGTTCATGCGTGAATTCCAGTTCGCGCAGTTTTCTGCTGCACGCACGGGATTACGCAAAGCATCGTAGACACGCGGTCCATCAGCTGACGTCACCGCCCTTTGCACAGCGGCAAGAATTGAGGTAGCGAACATTCAGCAGTTTATATCGGTTGGGGTTCTTTGGTTCGATATACATTCGTTTGACGATCAAGAGTTCATCCGGTGAAAGCGGCACGGGAAGTACGTATGTGCGTCCCATCTTAAGCGAGTTCACGGGTTGATCATCCTTCCGCAGCCATTTTGGATTGCACGACGCGCCACCTATAGGCCGTGGGCATTGCGAATAGCTGCCCTTCCGAATGTAGTAGTCGACCGCCTCGAACCTGACGAAACTGACGCCCAGCTGGCATCGCCAGTGCCACATTTGGTGCGCCCTAGTCCGCATTATGATCAGTTGGTCTTCCAACACAACTCGGCAATACCACTTTTAACGGCACCTCTCCTTAACAACCTAGCTTAAAGAAACGCTTTCGTCTTCTCATCTCGCAAGAATGCGCTTAAAAATCCTCTGCAAATTTTTTGTCACGTCACGTATAGTTTTAGTTTCGATGGTAGGCCCAACTTCGATGTTCAAGGTCGTTTTTGTTTTGCCCTCACATACATGCGAGGTACTGTCATGCTACCGTGGAAACGAACCCGCGACCTCAAGCTCGATCGCGGGGATCCACGGTCACAGCCGGCACTCCTCTCTGATCCTAAGCTTTCATGCTTGAAGGAAGAGCACGCGATAAACGCGCCTATTTTAGGCACGACTGTCTTGCGTCCACTTCAAAAAAATACTCTTAGTAGCTTACACACGTGCATGTATACTCATACTTGGCGAACGTTTCCCATCTAAGCCTGCGTTCACCCGATACGCTTCTTACATGCGACCGGTACAACTTACCTCACGGACATACTGGCGTCACAAGAAGGGCAAAGCGTGTAATCGGTTTGTCCACGTGCTAGAGCGCGCGCTTCACCGCGTTTCGGGCGTTTGTGATCCTGCAGCACATGTGCACATAAATGGCCGTACCGACGGGAGCACAGATTTGTGTACGCCACCCCCCTCTCCTCCATCCCCGAACCACGCAGAGGACCGCACAATTTGCGCCGCGACATTCCTGCTTCCTCTTCTTCACGATACGCGACGCCCAAATTTCTCGAAACGGGAGCGTCGCTTTTTGCGCACGGTAGTTGGACGGGTGGGCCGTCACTGGCTGCAGAGGGACGAGTTCCTTTCTGCCCGCATCGTTCGTTCGATCCGGTCACGAGGAATGACCTTTTTTGGTTGTGCGCGAGCGGACGATATTACACTGACCCGATGTTGCTTGCGTTCGCTCGCTTCCGTTCTTCCACCGTCAGCGGAGAACGAACGAACCAAAGAAATTCGCGCAGTGCGTAGCGCGTGTACAATGACGATGAAAGCTTAAGGAAAGGGGCGACGCGTCAGTTTCGTGTAAGGCATTCATTGTACGTACATTCGATTCAAATCCGGCTGAACCGTAACGCAACGCCTAATGCGCGCAGCGGTTCCAGTTGAGTAGGAATGTCGTACGGTGACGACCTGGTTGTTCAGGTGGACATACATACATACATACATACATACATACATACATACATACATACATACATACATACATACATACATACCGATGGCTGGATTCATGGATGCAGACACAGATGGACACGACAGTGAGTGACTGAGTGATTGATCATTGATATCCCAAACTAACAAAGGGACAGTTGGAGAGACGCCTGTTGGACGTCAGTGTTGGAGCGCGCCGGATGCTTCATCCGAATCGGCCTCTCGATAAAGAGAGGATGCAGGATTTTTTGGGGGGGTAAGGTCAGCTTATGGCGATGAAGTTAAAGCTGAGTATAGGACGTCAGCGCCTGCACTCATACGTCAAATAAATACGGGCCGTAAGGCCAGGACACAGCTCCCCCCCCCCTCCCCCCGGATCCACCAGTGCACCCGCCGAGACAGGAAGTCGATCGTGCGACATTGTGGTGGCGAATTACTGAAATTTGAACTAACAGGTAGCAGCACGGAAGTCAGCAAATACACGGCACAAATGCAGCGACCGTGCAATGGCTACAGCATACATAAGCGCGCACACGGCAGGCAGCGCATCCTCAAGAAGTGCAGTGGCCACCAAATGGTTTCCGCGGTCGTCCTCGCATCGGCCCCGGTATAGCAGCAGCCAAGGAACACCACACAGCAGCGAGCAATTGTTCTCCGCGAGTTCGATTAGGCGATGCGTTCGGTCCCTGGGGAAGATTGTGGCTTTGCTCGGCGCCTGCTGTTTCCTTTTCCCAGGGGTCGCGGGGAGGGGACGGGCTACGCGGCACCACCCAGAAGACCGTCTTCGGGGTCGCGCAAAGCTTTGTCTCTCCGTTTCCAGGAGATGCTCGCACGTGCCTGCCTCTCGATCTGCGTAATCACAGATAAACCATTGCAGAATGGCGCATTACACGTCACGCGGCTGCATCTCTGGCAAGGCTCCGCGAAGCCATTCGCCTCGCAGCGTATATGATCGGCCCGACATGCGATCCGATCGAGCATTGTTTGTTTGTTTGTTCGGCTGCACTGCTGTAAGTTCGCCGGCACTGCTGAAGTGAAACCCTGGAGAACTGGTCAGACACACCCTCTAAGAGATGTCCGTCGCAGCTGCTGGTCGCGTCGACGCCGGGGCTGGAAGACCGTGGCCCTCCGCCCGCTTGCAGGCCTCCCGGACTGCCGAGTATTGGACTGAGAGCTCGGGGCTTTTGAGAGTCCTCTCCCAGTCTTCTTCTGTGCTGAACTTTGCGTCATGTAACGCCGGGCACTGCCAGAGCTGCTCCGGCATGACGATCAAGCGTTGGGCCGATATACTCTCCCACCTGATGGCTTCAATCGTGTTGCGGCTTCACTCCATCCTAATCTCTCCTTGCAGCGGTCGACATAATGAGGCGCTTGTAGCGACGTCGCTATACAAGCTCCTTAGTATGTCGACGGCGCCTACCGCTGTTTACAAACATAGAATATGTTTATAATCGCGGGATAGTCGACTTGATCGCTGCATTCATCTGATATCTGTCTCCATGGCAACCAACATACGGATGAAGTACGGAGCAGGGCTGCCTTGTAAGACTGCGATGGCGTGCATGCGCAAATTCCAATGTTCCGGATGCACACGTGCTGGAGCCACAGACATGAGCGTCGCAGAGGGGCGCATCGACGCGCACAACATAACACCTGCCAAAATAACATCCACCAAAAAGAGCCATGCGCTCAACGTATCCGTGTTTCGTTCTCGCATATACGGTTCTTCAAAACCGCTTTTCACCCCGATGTATCGAAATATATCAGGTCGAATTCGTTCTTCTTTACACAAAGATGAATTTAGAAGGTATTAGAAGACGGTGGATCCGAATCCCTTGCTTCTTGTTTTTTTTTTCTTCTGTTTGTGATTTTTTTTTATTTCACTATAACTTGTCATTTGTGCATGTTTCTTACCGAGGATGGGGGTAGGGAGGGAGGCACCATTTGACACGTTATCTCTTCATCTTGCGTTGCCATTTCAACAATTAGCTTTCTTGTAATCTTCCCTTGTCTCCCCCCCCCCCCGTTTTGATGAAGACCGCTATTGTCGCAGGTCCGGATCCTGCCAGCAAGTTACCTTTTTTTACCTTTTCGTTCACTTTTTTTCACATTTACATTACATTTATTTCTAATAATATCCTCTATACATTCCCTGGTATTATTCTCTGTTATGGTTCAAAGAAAACAAGCCTTGAAATTTACACCCTCACACACATATATATTGGAGTGAACAAGAGTGACGTATATATGCATGGTTGATCACTCCATGCGTGTCAAGTTGCAGCCGCTAACCGCGCCTGTTCCCAGGCGCACAGCGGAGACACGCCTCTTCGATACTACGTTATACGTTTCTACCTGCCCGATTGTTGCCCCGATACGAAAGGCAATGCAAACAGTTGCCCGGAAGTGACTGGCAACGCGCGCGATTCGAACCAACCAATTGGACGGGCTGCGCCGCGCACGACACAGCGTTATACAGAGCGTGCCTTTTATTCAGTTTTGTATCCCCCTTCCCAACGGCGCTCGCTATGCACGGAGTGCGTGCGCGCGCCACTTGGCGTAGCGCCATCTGCGGCGTTTTCTCGCATGATTGGCGTGACAAGGTCGAGCAGCGCTCCGCTCGCGTCCTTTTGTTGTGTAAACACAGAGGGCGTGCGGCTCACGATGAACGGAACCGCCGGCCACCCGAACGTCCGAGATGGCCGCCGATTGCGGGCCACGCGTGCGCGCCTCTAGCGCCGCTTTTTTCAAGCACGAACGTCTTTTGGCCTCGCGTGTAACAAGTTCCCGCGAACCGATTTAGACAGAGCAGAGAGATGAGAGAGCGCATCGTGAAGGATGACTCGGAGGTCAGAACAAAGGGAACGGAACTGAAAAAAACAAACAAACAAAAGTCGTGCAGATTAAGCTAAACGTGCTACGTACAAACTCGGCCGAGACTTCACGCGTCGTTTCCTACGGGGTCCGAAACAATGTTCGCCCTGTAACAGCAAATAGTGGCTCTGGTAGCGATGCTCTGCCTAAACGGGAATCTATACACATACACGTAAGCATAGTGCCCTTTGCGCATGTTCGGTTCATCGTTTTTGCTTCTAAAAAACATTGTCTTCGTGTGTGCACATGTTTGTATGGGCAAGTTAGGAATGAAAATCGAAAAAAAAATTTTGTGTGGAGGGTCTCCCCACATTTGTACGCCTGCGATGAAACGCATTTGCCTGTATTATTTATTTCGTCACATGCTTTTTTTTTATCCAGAAGACTGCCCTTTGGCATAACAAGCATGGATAAACATGTTCATCACACATAGATAAACAAGTTGCACTCAGGCACAAAGTTTAACAGATACTGATGGAACGGTCCTCTTGTTCACTCTTGTGTAAGTCCGGAGGGCGACCGGTTAGGCGTTGTAAATGAAGGCATTTTCAATAATAATAATAATAATAATAATAATAATAATAATAATAATAATAATAATAATAATAATAGTAATAATAATAATAACGCCATTCGGTTACCTCATTGACGGGTGCAGTACTTTTTAAAGAACACCAACAGTTTCGGATAACGTCGACGGACGAAAACCGGTGCTGCTTCTCCTCTGAAATAAACAGAGGCCCGCGGTAGACTCAGTTGTAACAACCGTGCAAGGCTCTTCACTCGAGGCACTTGGGCATATACCAAAGAAGTCGCGTTTATCTACCCGAAATCATGACATATGTGACAGAACCTCCGGCTGCAGAGAAAGCATTACGAAAGCTACATTACTACACTACCACTGCCGCTGGATTAAAAAAAAAACAAAAAAAACAAGGCTCAATGGCCGTGACATACACATCTAGCAAGTCCTGTTCCCCTTATTTTCGACGGTGGTTTTAAAAAATGTAAAACTTCGTCGGAGAGTAATGAATGTATAGGCATGCGTGAGCACCGGAAAAACTGATCTCAATGACGAAAAGTGCTGAGCCGGTGGGTCTCAAAGTTGCTGAAGGTAAAGTTTCCACGCTGAGATCCGTCACACGGCGCGTAAACAGCTGAAGGCGTACAACTTCAGCTATCCTTCGATTTCTTGTACCGTCTATTTCACTCAGCCACGTATATCCGTTGAATGTTTGGCCAGCGATTAACTTTGTAGGGTGCCGAGATGGCGGAAAATGCAGTACTCGCATAAACAGTGTAAACAACGAGTACGACTGACGCTCTGTTTCTTTCGTCCTCATTTTCTGCGTTGTTTAAGGGCCAACTAATAGAAAAGATAACCTAACTAGCCCAACTCAAGGTATTTTTACCTATTCTTTTTTTTTTTGTAGAGACGTTTTCGTGCTTCCCCACCACAGACTTTTTATGTGAGTGTCAACTAACCGGACAGCTAAACGACGCTATAAACCCACAAAAACACTTACCGCATGTTTCCCAAGTTAGTGTGCGACATAACGTTTGGAGTTCAGTGCCGTAAAGGCCGAAAGAGAGTGCAAAACCACAGAACACGTAGCACACCTTTTTGGCTTTAGGCGGGAAAAGACGAGCGCTCGACTATTGACGATGTCGATAGCCGTAGGACTGCCGTTGATAAGCAAGTGTCTCCGTATGTGGTTTTCGGTTTCAGTTTTGTTAGGTGGCGCGAATCAAGCGCGTAAATACGATGTTTTACGCGATGGCCGTTTGCACGTGCTGTTGGAGGAAATTAACTTGAATATGCGTAGTGCGCGTGCGCGCATGGCTTGTAATTAGGGTCAGTGCGCATGTGATGGCAGATGTATATGCGTTGGGCAGATCAGGTGAGGTAAATTTATAGGTGAGGTAAATGCCACTAAATTCGTCAAATTTGGCAGTAAACATCCGCCGTTGCGGCGATTATATGTTCCAGCCCCGAGACCAAATATGGACCAACATATAAATCAACGATTCTGTTTCACCGTTAACCCAACATTGGCTGTAAACGTTGGTGCAATATTGGGGAAAATTACTGACTGTTGGGTGTTAAGCAACATTCGACAACATTCTGAACATTGTGTCGAAAATTCGTGGCACTATACGTACGCGCCCGCACGTCAGTTAACATTTACTGTGGTTCGCTTTTTCTCGGCGCTGTGCTCGCGCCGATAACTGCATGCGAGGTGTATAGTTTCTCGAGGTCTGTGCAGAGTTTCGCCGTGTGAAACGAAGAGACGGCATTATTATTTGTTGAAAAATAGGCGGGACAAAAGGTGCCGTGCTGAGACCTCAGGAGCGGCACTGGAGGAGTAGAGGGGGAAGCCGCTACACCAAAATTTTCGCGACCCCCCCCCCCCCCACCGCCACCACCAACCATGCATAGAAATCATGTAGCGCCGCTCCTGTCGCAAATGCATGTTAACAGACGTACAAACGGCTATCGAAATGGAGGGTGGTGTCTGAAACATCTACATTTAAAGCTGATCTTGTTATGCTGGCCTCGCCACAGCAAATGATTGTGCATGGAGAAGCCCTCCTCTCTTATCTTTCAAACAACGATGAACATTCTTCTTCAAAGCCTGGTATACATCAGGTTTAATCAGTACTTCAAGAAATACAAAAAAGAAAACACTCTTTACATATATATTTTTATACTGAAGCGCATATTTGGTCTAGCTGGTACATGTGCACAGAAAATGATAAACAGTGCATGTCACAAGACAGAGACAGACCAAGCACTGTTGAAATAGTCTCAGCTTTGGTATACATTCTTGCTGAAGCACTTCGTTTTTGTCCAGTTGTCCACACCGTTTCTCATTTTCTGTGAATATTTCTATAACGTTCACAAGACATCTGCTCATGAAATACGGAAACATGAATTGACATAGCCATGTGCCATTAACTCACAAATTTCACATAGAAGCAGAATTGACCTCTCTTGTGTGCAATCGATTTCACAAATTCAGCTCAGAGTTCATCTTCGACAGTCTCTTAACCACATCACGTTTGATATGTTACAGCTCGAGGTGGACGTGGAATGCTGCGACCAGGGCAGCAGCAGCGCAGCCTCCTCTTCGGCTGGAGGAAGCAGCAGTGGCGGTGCGGCCAGCGCCCTGGGTGGTGCGGCCAGCACGAGCAGCAGCCAGCGTGCCGCTTTCCTCGACCTGGTGCGCCAGTCGACGGCCGCCTGCCAGGCCGGAGACTTTGGCCTGGCGGCCCAACTTTACACGGAAGCCCTGGCCCTGGACCCGGCCAATCACGTGCTGTACAGCAACCGATCGGCTGCCTACGTGCGGCTCGGCAAGTACACACAGGCCCTCCAGGACGCCGCCAAGGCCCGAGAGCTCAACCCTCGCTGGGCCAAGGTGTGTTATGCTGAGACAGTTTTGGTTGCGGCAGCAGTGGTGTGTGCTGTTATGATGTAGAGAAAAGGAAAAATATTGCAGAGTGCCGTGTGATATCTTTGGAGCATGTAGTCGTAAAATGTATACAAAAAGAGGATCATCGGAAACAGAGTTTCACCATATGATGAGCTCCTCCTGCTGCTGAGATCGTGATGAGCATCAAGTTTGCAGAGAGGGTGCCGACGAGCTAATCATGAAGAGAGCTTTGCTTTTGGAGCTGCCATTAACCCAACAAGTCCTCAAAAGGCACAGCAACCATATAGAGTACCTGCTTTCCATGAGTCACAAGATAGATTGCACCTGAAGGCAAGAATTATGAGTGGTACCAGAAAAACTTAGTTATCTGAAACTAGCTTACTAACATCATGCTCACTACCGTATTCTTTTTTTTTTCCACTGCTCTGTCAGATTTTGCCACATCTCCAAATGAGTCATTGTGTAGCGTTAGGCATAAAGAAAAATTACATGCATGGGCAAAAGTAAAGAACCTAACTGTTTCACGCTGCACTAATTTTCACTTCTTCAGTGGTTTATGCGCCTTTTCAGGCTTTTAATTTTTTTATTTTCAAATTACACCTTCAAGTGAGGTAATAATTTGAAACTTTGAATTGTGTCACATGAAAATTTGTCATCACAAATTGGCTTGTATCCCATTTGTCATAGTGTGATTGAAATCAGTGCTGTTTCTTATGGTAGCACTTATGCAGCAGCATCAATTGCTTGTGTTTGCTTTACCAGAAAATAGTGTTAAATGGCACGGAGCAGCTTGATTGATGGTCATTGCATCAAATAATTAAGTGGGATAAAGAAAGCAATGAGCTTGTCTGTGTGGTGCATTGTTTTTATTCCTACTCTCCGTCTTTGTACAGGCATACTATCGACAAGGAGTTGCACTCCAGTGTTTGGGAAGGCATGCTGATGCCTTGGCTGCATTTGCCTCAGGGCTCAATCAAGATTCCAAATCAGTCCAGCTGCTGGCTGGATTAGTTGAAGCAGCTATGAAGTCGCCCCTCAGAGGTGGGTACGCACCACTTTAAGTGTCTAGAGATGTACATTGCATGGCAATCAAATGTTTGCTATGTGTTGAGAGCGGAGCCGAACACAATGGGCATTGGCTTCTGTGGTCTGTGGGAGAAGAGGCCTGGAACCAACAAACTTGAGATGACATTCTGAAGACACTCATGTCATTCTTGACAAGCCATGACATCGTATAAATATTATTAGAGAGTCAAATTTACTAAAACTATCAGTTCAGTAGTTATTGCTGAGCCGTACACCAATCCTTTAATGAAGTAAATGATAATAATAATTATTATTTTCTTCATAGTGTATGAAAACAGCGATATGATTGTGAGGGATGCTGCATTAAAGGACTCCGAAAATTTGGGCCACCTGGGGTTCTTTAACGTGCACCTAAATTTAAGTATACGGGCCTCAAGCACTTCACCTCAGTCAAACTCTGGCCACCACGGCCAGCGTTCAATCTAGCGACCTTCAGTTCAGCAGTCGTGCATAATGAATGCTGCAACACTGCGGCGGGTCTCGCAGTAATTACAGTGATGCATTTCCTCGGGGCGTTTTGTGACATCACACACCAAAAATGTGGTTTTCATTCTGTTCGCTGGTTGTTTTGTCAAAAGCACTTACTCTGACTTTCGAAACAATGCCCGGTGCAGCCACCCTGGAGCCCACGTATCGGCAGCTGCAGTCAATGCGCCTGGACAAATCACCCTTTGTGATGACATCAGTGATCGGCCAGGAGCTGTTGGCCACGGGTCAGCAGGCTGCCGCCGTGGTGTTGCTCGAGACGGCCTTGCACATAGGCACGTGCAGCCTCAAGTTGCGAGGCTCTGTCTTCTCTGCTCTCAGCTCAGCCTACTGGGCACTGAACAGCATCGACCGTGCCATCGCTTACATGCAGCAGGACCTGGCAGTTGCCAAGTCTCTCAGTAAGTCGGCCAGTGAGGACTGCCACATTACTTTTGATCATCTCTGAAAATTTATTTCTGTACTAGTAGTGGAAGCTTAAGCTTCCACTACCACAGTGAATTTCTATGTACTACACCTTTGCAATTAGTCACTAATATCGCACTTGTGTGCACCTCGGAATACAGTTGTCTCTAAATCGGCGAGAAGCAACGAGATCAGCGATATTACGATCAGCATCACACCGGCTTTCTGAACACATGATCGCTCAGATAAGGCTGATTATGTGTGCATCTCTAAGCAAACAGTATATAGCAGAAATAGCGTGTGTGCTTGTGTGCTCTCTGTGTTTGCACATCATGAAGGAAATCTCATTTCTTGCCTATATTAGGCTCTACTGGGTCGAGGGATAAATAAATGTTTGTGTAATTTTATTATACCATTGCGAGGGTCTATGTGTCTCTCAACACTGTTCAAACAGGCAGATTTCTCCTTTCACAGTCACAGGAAGGACATCTGAATACTGTAGTCGAGTATATTGATGCCATTGTGCCCATTCTGCAGACGACCAGGCAGGGGAGTGCCGTGCCCACGGCAATCTGGGGTCGGCGCACTTTTCCAAAGGCAACCTGAAGGAGGCGCTGTCCAGCCACCGCTACCAGCTAGTCTTAGCCATGAAGTGCAAAGACAGCCAGGCTGCAGCACTGGCCCTCACCAGTCTGGGTCATGTGTACACGGCCATAGGTGACTACCCAAATGCACTGGCCAGCCATAAACAGTGTGTACAGCTTGTGCGCCAAATGGGTGACCGTCTACAAGAGGCACGGGAGGTATGTGCATGCCAATCGGCACTGTCTTGCTCTGTCCTTTTTCGGTTACTTACTCCTGCAGCATTTCATACAATGATGTTGCCACAGTGGTGCAAAGGGAACCAGTTTCCTATAACTAATCCAGTAAATCTTCTATTTCAAAATACAGTAGGCTCTCTGTCAACAGAAGTCTTCTACATGAAATTGCTGCTGAAATCAAAGAATTGCCTTTAAAGATCGGTTTTAAACTTAAATTTTGCACCCCTGTTCATTTTTCAGTAAACACGAAACTCCTGTTGAATGCAACATATTTTTCTGGTCCCTTCAAGTTCCATTTAAAGAGAGTCTGCTGAAGGCCCTTCTGTTGCTTGAACAGGTCCGGGTCATTGCTCTATGTAACGTATTCCAGGTGGGCAATGTGGGAGCCGTGTACTTGGCCATGGGTGACTTTGAGAGTGCGGTCGAGTGCCACACCGAGCACCTGCGGCTCGCCAAGCAGCTTGGTAACAAGGTAGAAGAGGCCCGCGCTTACTCCAACCTGGGCTCCTCCCACCACTACCGACGCTGCTTCGACCAGGCTCGCTCCTACCACGAGCAAGTGCTGAGGATAGCACGTGAGCTCGGTGACCGAGTCATCGAGGCGAGGGCCTACGCTGGGCTAGGCCACGCTGCCCGCTGCATGGGCGACGGACAGCAGGCCCGTCGGTGGCACGAGAAGCAGCTAGACATGGCACTTGCTGCCAGGGACAAGGTACGCGAAGGTTTTCTCTTTATTTCTGATGCCTGAGAGGGTCCCCGATGGACAAATTTTACGTGAGGGGTAGATTGCTTTATGACGCGCTTGAAGAGGGTTGTTTAGGTATGGCTGACTCTGGCAGGCATGCCTAAAAGGAAAACAAGATGTACAAAGTGCATTAAATAAGAAGTCCTGTTGATGATGATTGGTTTTGTTGGAAACATGAAATTAGTAGGAACGTTTTTCCAGTCCCTTGAGGTCTTGATGAAGATAAAGGAAGCATGTGAGAGACAAAGTGGCTTTAGTGGTGCTAGTGCAGTATGATGATAATATCTGTTTGAGGCAGCGTGCAAAAGAATTTGTCGAATAGAGACAACTTGATATTGGGCTGGTGATGTTGGCTTTGAGTTTTTGTTTTGGTAAGCTGGGAGTGTGTGCATATGTTATAATAAGAAAAAAGTAAAATGTTTTCTATAATGAATAGATTCAAATACATATTGTTCTATCGCTTTATGCCCTTTTATGACACGCGCAGTACTTGGACGTGACAAAAGCAGCACACATGCCCACCAGCTAACCGGGCAAAGCTCGATTAGTTTTCACTTTTAGCTAAGCAACGTGCTGGTTGTTAGCAAGTGAACACTTCTCCACGGCTTTTCGCCCTCAATTATTTGATAGTTCAAGGCGAAGGTCTGTCCGCCATTTCTATAGAAGCACATCAGAAATGGAAGAATAACATGATTCTGCTAATATTTTTACAAGCTTTTTTTATTTGCACTCATTATGTGGATAATAGAATGTCTATTTACTATAGAATTTCTACTTTTTCGGGATGCAGGTGGCCGAAGGGCGTGCCTGCTCCAACCTGGGCATAGTGTACCAGCTGGCGGGCCATTACGAGGCAGCCTTGAAGCTACACCAGGCACACCTCAACATAGCACGGTCCTTGGGAGACCGGGCAGGCATGGGCCGTGCCTACGGCAACATGGGCAATGCCCAGAGTGCTATGGGCAACTATGAACAGGCTGTTCAGCTCCACAAGCAGGAACTCACCATCTCCAAGGTACAAATCGTGAAGGTGGAGAGGAATATACTGATTATAGGCAGACCATTTCTGTCAGTACATTATGTTATTGTGAGCTACTTTAGATGCCTCCCACATTTGTTTGCAAAAACTGCTTTCGAAACTGCTTAAGTGCTCTAAACAATGTCTAGCTGTGATTTTGGTTGTACTGAGCTAGTAGCCAAATTCATTTTATGAAGGAAGAATATACGCAGCCTAGTGTACAGTCGAGCTCCTTTATAAGAGACACTGATATAAGAGACAAATGGGTATAAATAGACACCAGTGTGCCTGCAATAAAATACAAGTTGATGGGAAAGTGCATTCGAGATACTCTGATTAAAAGAGACATCTCATACAAAGGACAAGAATTGCTACCCAAAGCATGCCTCTCATAAAGGGGTTCAACTGTATATATCTTTAATTACTTCACAAAAAGCATGTTGTATTAATTTAGTACGATGTTCACGCCCACCAACTGCCTTTTTTGTTTTGTTTTACTATGCGTGCACAGGAGGTCAATGATCGCAGTGCGGAAGCTTCAACGCATGGAAATTTGGCAGTGGCGTACCAAGCCTTGGGACGTCATGAAATGGCCCTCCTTCACTACCACAGGTTAGTAATTAATGTTATTTATTGACTTTTCCCTTTCATCTTATTGGGAACAATGAATAAACTGCAATTTTTATGCTGTATGCTCATTCGCTTTGCAGTGGTTACTGTCTGCAAGCTAAGAAATCTTTGGCCCATGAGCACATCTAAATAGCACCAACCATTTAACGCACTGCTATAATCAGCAGCTCCTTTAATTTAGTAATCGTGCGATGAGTTTGCCATTTTAGCTAAGAATGGGCTAGCAAAGCAATGAGCACAGCACCTAACACTCTCGGTGCAACAAATATGCACTTTCGAGAATGTATGAAAGCTGTGAAAGGCTGGCACATGCAGGCCATCGACTACATATAACCATTTGGATGGGCACTGATTCATAGCAGCAGCTGGCCAGCCGGGCAATACAGCATCATCCATACCCAGCACTCTGAAGTGTTAGTTCTGTTCTAACTTACACATGCCTAGCTGAGCTTATGCCTCATGCATCATCATCCTGTTTCTGGCTATTGTGAGTGCCAATTGCCAGCGCCACTTCATAGCAAAGCCTTAGGTTGGTTGGCCCTGCAGTCTAAGAGAAGTTGAACATTTTGGGGCATATGTTTTCTTGCACAATAGTAATTGCTGTCTATCTTGTGTTCCTTTGCCTACTTTAATGTTGTACGCCTGGTCAGCGCTTTTTGGTCACAAACTGCATGCACGGTGTCATCGTCACATAGCATTTTTAATAGGGAAGTAGCATGTGCACAGTTTTCGAGAAAGAAAATGCAAGAAAGCCAGGTGAAAGATACTGTTGCATGACAGAAAAAAAATAGCCCAAGTTATGCAGCTCTTGAAATGCAGAGAGAATGCAAAAGATAACTGGACTAATGCTGGAGATGGCATAATTTCAAAGTGGACACCTTCCAGAGATGGTGCAATACGTGGTCGCATGGCTCGCAAATGCATTTCGTGGGGGCCCTCACATCTTTGCTGACTGTGTTTCAATGTCATTGCTGACTGTTCATTATGTTCCGCAGCATGTAATCACTATGCAGAGAAGCATAATGCAGGGGATGAACACTTTCATAGCATTTTATGAAAGGTTTGCTTTCGTCAAACTCGGATGCCTTAGTTAACTGATCTCTTGTATTTCCATCTTGTTCTTTCTTCCCAGTCACTTGAACATAGCACGAGAACTAAAGGATGCTGCTGGCGAGGCATGTGCCCTGTGCAACCTGGGCAACTGCTACAGCTCGCGCGGAGAGTTCGGCCAGGCCGTGCCGTACTATGAGAACTACCTGCGCCTCTCTGAGGAGATGGGCGACACTGAGGCCCAAGCAAGGGCCTGCCACTTCTTGGGTTATGCCCACTATTGCCTGGGAAACTACAAGGTGCGCATTCGTCTGCGACAGAGGTGTTCACAACTTGTCGTTCTTGTGTGTGTACATGTACTATGTGCAGGCATATGAAACTTCGAAGAATAGCTTGTTGGATGTGTTTGATGAATTAATAAGAGCATGAAAAAACGTGGGATGAGACAAAAAAAGCTACAGGGCAAGCGTATCAATTGTTAATCAATATTCTAAATCTGAGCAAACCAACTGCATTTTACTAAAATGCATTCTTCTGCTTGCACTTACGCTACTTTCTGTGATGGCTATACAGTTGAGTGTGCACAATTAGTTTATGGTCTATGTATATCAGGGATTTAAAATGGTTGATTCTGGCAACTGAATGCATAAAATTTCCTAATCTCACTGACTAGTTGTACATAAATTCCTACGACAAGTGCACAGAAATTATTCTGACACACTATATTAAATTGCACCCCAAATTTTACTGTACTAGTATAACCAGACGTGCAGCTGCAGAAAGTGATACACACATTGCAAATGCTGCTACCCCCTTTTTTAGGATGCCATCGATTACTACGAGAAAGACCTCACCCTGGCCAAGAACCTGCACGATCGCATCAACATGGGTCGAGCCTACTGCAACTTGGGCCTTTCGCACCTCGCTCTGGGGAACCTGGACGCTGCATACGAGTGCCAGAAGTACTTCCTCGCACTGTCGCAGGTCTCGCGGAACTTGCAGGTGTGTATAGGCTCTCTGTCTCTCAATCTGTGACAATACTTCAGCTGCATAAAGAATACGCCTTCTACACTTCACCGTAATATTATCTGGGGTTGCTCAAAGCATCCCTGACACCTGACAAAAACAGAAATGACACTAACATCTATGTTGGAGCAGTTGAAGGCAGGACTGTACATCTCTGACCTGGCTGACAAGCAAGTTCTCAATCATTTTCATGATCCCAAAGCAAAGGCAGGCTTTTTTTATGATCAGCATATCTTTGGAATAATATTTGTGTTAGGTGTAGAGATACAGATGGCAAGTGCTGTGCAATTTTTATAAGTAATGTCTATACTTAGTTTGTAGGTCATCACAAAGTGCACTAACCAGAAAAACACGCCTCGATATGCGCATCACAGTGCCCACCCATGGCCATTCTATTCTGCGATCTGCGCATGCAGGGCAAGTTTCGTGCACTGGGCAATATGGGTGACGTGCTGATGAAGATGGGAAAAAGCGAGGAAGCGGTGCAGATGTACCAGAAGCAACTGATGTTAGTGCGGCAGTCCAAGGAACGTCACCTCGAGGCTGCAGCATACGGTGCCCTGGGCCTCTGTCACCGACAACTGAAGTGCTACGAAAAGGCTCTCGGCTACCACACGCAGGTAGGTAGAACGTATGAAGAAAATTTCTCCGATCTGGTGTGGTATGCAACAGTGAAATGTAACTTGTGAGCTGTGAGCTCAGAGTCGTAGAAAGTCACAATTGGCCATCTTTGGCTGCTATGTCGTGCCTCGCTTTTGAAGCCTAGGTATAGACAAAGCTGCCGATGTTTTTTTTTCAAGGAGTTGGGACTGGGCTTATTGGTACATTTTCAAAATAGATTAAAAAAGAAAACATCGTGATAAACAAGGCACAATGAAATGAAAATGACGACATAGGCTAACAGCTACCCTGCCCCGTTTTCTTTTCACTGTGCTTTGTTTTTCTCGCTGTTTTTTTTTCGACCTCTTTGTCAAATGTTTGCTAGTATCTTTGCCTTGCAACAGGTATGAAAAGCACATAAGTTGGCATACCCATTTAATTGCAAGCACACTGGCTCACACTCATGTCAGCGGTATGAGTATGATTGCAATTGAGGTATGAAGAGGAGTGATAGGTGTGAGTATGAACATAAATGTGCCCCTATGAGTGCGAGTAGTCGTAGGCATGCATATAAGTGAGTAGACAGTTAATGTGAGCAGATCATGGGTACAAAAGTGAGTGCCAGTGGATGCGAGTGTGAGCTTCAGTGTATTCCGGTGAGTGTGGTCAGATGAGGGTATAAACACAAGTTATTGCAAATAGCCTAATTGTTTGCTCGCCGTTAGCAAAGAATGGCCAGTGAGCGTGACAGTTTTTGCTAGCACTGGCGATACGTATATAGAACAGGTTGTGTAGGTAAAGCACATCATCATAGAATTATTTGACAACAACATACACAAGAGAGGACAAAAGGATGATCAGTGTGTGTGTTTGTCCTCGTACCCTCTCTTGCATGGGTTTCTGTAGCATTGTTCAATAATGACAGTTTCACACCAGCTCCCTTGTATACATGGATGTCGGCAGGAAGGTTGCAAAGGGGGCACTTGCTTCTCTCAAGCCACATGAGCACATGCCCTCACTCAAGCTACAGCAGTGCTACCCCCATAGATCTTTTTAAAATTAACTAGAGGAAACACTAGTGCTGTGATCATTCAGCCACCATGGGAATTATGGGTGTGACATGGATTTGCCTAGTCTTCATGCTTACGGGCAGCGAGTACACTTGTGGCTTCCTTTATTGCTGTGTTTTGGTTTTGTTTTGAAGGAAAAAACAAACTGTTTCTCACTCCGTGACCTGACTTGAAGTGGTAAACCTAAAAGATTAAGGTGGTGAAGCGTAACTGCGAACATTTGTTGATTATTGTTTTGTGACAAAGCAGCTTCAAGACACGTGAAGCTAGAACGAATGTAAAGTATGAAAACTATGGAAATTCATGTCATACCTATAATTCCCATGCTCGGTTAAGCGACATCCGTTGCGGCTCCCATTAGTGCCACAGTTCTCTCTAGTGTTTATTTAGGAAACTCTATGGCTACCCCCTCCTCATCTGCAAAGCAGCACTGGTTTGCACCCCCAAGAGAAAATTCTGCCGACGACCACGCTTGTATGCACCCTTTTAGATATAACACTTGCCTAGATTATGTTTTCTATGCTGGCAGTACTGGAACACGTCATGAGCCAAGCGCTCTGTCGGCTGTGTGATAATGGAAGTGCCTCGAATAGTATGCCTCCTTGTGCTCTTCTTCTTTAGGAGCTGGCTCTGCAACAAGAGCTGGGTGACGTGCGTGGCGAGTGCCTGGCACAGGGGCGGCTGGGGGCAGTGCACCTCTCCCTGGGCCAGTTGGGCATGGCCCTGCGCTGCTACCAGGCACAGCTGGAGCGGGCACGACAGCTGCGGGACTGCCCGCTCGAGACGCAGGCCCTGGGCAACTTGGGCCTCGTTCGTCTCGGGCTGGCACACTATGAGGATGCCATTGGGTATTTCGAGCAACAGTTGGCACTTCTCGAACAGGTTAGTGCTGGCTGCCAATTGGTTACAGTTTATAAGACCTAATAGGCATGTGGAATTGTTGCTGTGCGAAGCTAAGGTTTCACATTGCAGCCTTTTCTCTTACCCTTTTCACCATTTTACAGCTCATTCAGACAGCTTTACTGTTAAGGCCTTTTCTTTGAGCTCCACGCATGCTTACAGAAAACCATAGACAGGTTCTGGCCTGTTAGTTGATTGTTATGTTATCAGTTAACTTCCATGTAAAGCCTTGAGTGCTAGTGGTGGCAAGTAGATATCGACTTATATCTAATAAGTACCAGCAAAGGTAACTGCAAGGCCACATGGTACACAAAAAGAGACAACACGAAGCAATCCTGTACCAGTTCGTGTCATCTCTTTTTATGTCCCGTGTGGTCTTGCTAATTTTGTGTCACCAACTGGTATATACTCACACTTTTCTGGGCAGATTGTACCTTCATTTAAAAACTACCGTTACTGCAACCGCAGTTGGGATTGCCTGATACATTAAAAAGGGCACGGTGTTTGTTCTACTTCACCAAATGTAGGGTGGAAGCTGGTGTTCGAACCGCATTGGTAGCTCTCATTCAACAGCAGGCTACTAGCAACGATTGTTTTTTCCTATTGATAATTGTGTACATTGTCCAGGGAAATGAATCCACGTGACTCGTTTTTGTTCTTAGCTTGGAAGCAGCAGCAGCACTCTGCTGGACAAAGGACGTGCCTATGGTAGTCTTGGCGAGTGCTACGACGCCCTTGGTGACCCCGAGGAAGCGGTCAAGTGCCACGAGCAGTACCTGAGCATCGCCATCAAGGCGCAGTCTCCCCGCGACCAGGAGAGAGCTTACAGGGGCCTTGGAAGCTCATACCGGAGCCTCGGGAACTTGCAACAGGCCCTGGTAAGTGACTTCTCACTGCTGGAAGCAGGCATTGTTTTTGTGGTTTTTTTTCTTTATGCTGCAAAGCTAAATCAGCAAGCAGCTCTAAGAGTTTTTGGTAATTGTCTTCCTAGCAGCAGTTTTTGCCAGTCAAGTTATAGAAGTCGCTGCCTGAATAAGTCACCATATATGTATTGAAAGGACCTAAATGCAAAGTTGCAAAGTAGCATAAGCACACCTGGCCGATGTCATCCATTGCTGTCTAAGGCAGCAAAAAAATTTCGATTACGTATAATAGTCTTGTTGCTTAGATCTTTTGGTATGCAAGATTGTGAGTTCAATTACCTGCCTCGGCACTTTGCTTTTTTATGTCATTGTGCAAGCTTCAGTGAAAATGAAAGAAATCAGCAAGTGGTTTAAATGTGATATACTAAACCTTTCAGTGCCTCACGTAGTCATATGGTGGTTTTTGGATCGTAAAACCCTGAATATGATTATTATTATCATAAAACAACCTTTCCTTATGACGTATGTTTAGCCAATCGGGCCAAATGGTGATGTGTTAGCTGCTGTGCTTCCTCCAACTATAATACACCATGTCTTTCCAAAAGCACTAATTGACTCTTGCCTTTTGTGCAGGTCTGCCTGGAGAAGCGCTTGGTCGTGGCTCACGAGCAGACGGCCGAAAGTGCAGTGCCTGGGAAAGCAGCAGCTTATGGTGAACTCGGTGCTCTGCATCGCCAGCTGGGCAACTACGAACAGGCCTTGGCCTGTCTAGAGCGACAGATGGTGCTCGCAGAAGACGATCCATGCGTTCGGGGAGACGCCGCCTGCGGCATGGGCGCTGTCTACCAGGTGATACGCTTTGACATTGATTTATGTCCGAGCCACAGGGCTGACGTTACTGCCATCAAGTGTCTGGAAACTTGAGTTACGTAATGTCAATACAGCTGAAAGTGGTGCTATAGATGCATAATTATTACATGGTACGCCACGATAATAACAACCGTGGTGAACGTTTGTTTGCAGTTCTAACATTATCAAAGAATTTATGTATAACGTGCAGCTGGAAGAAATTTGAGTGAAAGATGCAGAAATGTTCATCAAAAGTAGTTCATCAATTAAAAAATGTCATTAATTTTCAATGCTGTTAAGTGTAACATATTGTCATTGTTGCTATGCATTGATATCATTAAACTATAACGTATTCAGCAGGGCACTACAACTTTTTGTGCCTGTTAGGTAGTTTAATGCTGCTGCTATGTAATCTTTCTAGCAGAGTCAAGTATCATATGGTTGCACGATTCAACTGTTGTGCCATTGTATTTTTTGCAGGCTATGGGTGATTACGACCAGGCCCTGCACTGGCACCAAATCGACCTGGAGATTGCTGAAGAGACAAACAACATGGCTGCCCAGGGGCGAGCTTATGGAAACCTGGGCATGACGCATGAAGCTCTGGGCAACTACGACAAGGCGGTCTCGTTGCAGGAACAGAACCTGAGCATTGCCGCTCAATTGGGTGACAAAGCGGCAAAAGCAGAAGCCTACAGCAGCCTGGGTGAGTGAGCTCATAGTAGCCACTGCCAGCCATAAATTATCCCAACCTTAACTTTGAAAGTCTCGTAGTGTGCTGCTAAACTGCTTTGTTTTCCGTCACTTTTGCGATTCTGCCGATTAATCTTGCTTTAATTTCTCTTGTTCAGCATAATTGTTGCTGGCTGGTTTTTTTTTTTTTGCAGTTTGGGTTCTTTCTCAGACAAACAACTGAGTAGGTTTGTTAGTTTATGTGGTTCTTAAGGCAACTCAGAATGAAGAACATTAAGAAATAGAGTACTACTCTAAAAAAGGGCTACAACCAAAGTTGGTGTGGTAAAGAAAAAGAATGTGTTATTCAGTCATGGTAACCACTTGGCGTACCCAAGTTTATAAGCAGAAATATTATATCCCTGGCATTGTCTTGCAAAGAAGCATATGGCACTGGACTTTCATTGGCCAATCAACAGAAAACAAGTAGGAAAGGTAAGGCCAGCCTTCTAGGATTACCTTTCCTAGCCTTCTTCAAAGAGTTTTTACCCTTTCAGACTTTTGGCCATATAAGTTAGCACTGGCAGAGTCACTCATTAGTTCCTGGCAGTAGTGTCCGGTGCGCTCTGTAAAACATTGCCCGTGATGGTGCAGGTCGCGTGCACCACGCCCTGGGTCATGTGAGCCAGGCATGCAGCTACCTGCAGCAGGCTCTGCAGGCGTGTGAGCAACTCGGGGGTGGCAAGCGGGAGGAAGAGGCCCGCGTCAGGCACCGGCTCGGCTTGGTTCTGTGGCTCCAGGGTGACCTGGATGGAGCGCAGCAGCAACTAGCCCGTGCTCATGACCTTCTTGAGGCGCTAATGGCTGCAGTCTCTCTCGGAGAGCATCGCGGTGCTGACCCTGTCATTGCGGAGTTCCTGGCTGACACGACACAGGCTCTGCAGGTGAGTTGATGCCCTTTCGTTTGACGCCGACCTTTTTGCTTTTAGCTGAAAAGGCGTGGCAGTATGTTTTTATATTGTAAGGAGAAGCAAACAATGATCAATGGCATTGCCAGACTTTCAAGCTTAAAGAGACAACAAAATATTGTAGTGCAAAAAACTATGAACACAGAAAAGGGAAACAGACAACAGACTTAGCACCAGTCCCTTGTTTGCTTTCATTTTCTGTGTTCATCATTTTTTGTGCTATACCCTTTAAGTGTTCATAGATAGCAACTAGTTCTACAGCTGGTTCTGCTTAAACGGACAACTTGCCATGTTTCAAAGGAAAGTAATGATTGAACAAACTGGGTGTGGATATTGAGAAAATTTATAACTGTGTGTAGTGATTGCCACAATATTCCCCCAGTTTCTCTCAAGCCATGGTACATTTAGCAGTGGCTTGTAGTGTTGTGTAGCCAGAATTTATTTTATAAAGTGCGTTTTATCTCTTCTCCCTCAGGAATTTGAAGAACTTGCCAAGTGGCACAAATGATTACGCATAAATGTTTAAGGGTTGTATTGGTGATGTACATCTGGGATAGTCAAAGGAGGTTCCCTTAGTGTGGCACAGTTGTCACAAAAACTACACGAGGTGCGTGAACCATATTCATGTCCCATAACATTAAGTTCGAGAAATAGCAGGAACACAGGTGTAGCGCTAAGCTTGGCGTTTGTCGTATTCCGTTAATGCATACACCCTCAGTTTGATAGTGGTCAGGAAGGTTTGCTTAGCTTACAGTGGTCTAATGCCATCTGTTGCCAACCGTTTCCACGTGCAGCGAGTGCTGGTGTCCCTGGGCAGACAGGACGAGGCCCTATTGGTGGCAGAGCGCAGCCGCACGCGCTCCTTTGCAGAGCGCGCCCTCGAGACTCGCAGGAGCCCATTGGCGGCCACCGCCTGTGTGCCCAACAGCCTAAACCTGCTGCTGGAAGTTGTCAACCGGCAGAAGGCCACCGTTCTCTACTTCAGCCTGGCTGCAGGACACTTACTCATCTGGCTCATGGTCCCACACAAAGGTAGCACCTGTCACAAGCTGTCTCAAACACTGTCCCAACTTCCTTCATTCAATTGCCACCTGTCCCAATGAGTCACTTCCACAACTTAAATTTGATTTTGTTCGATAAAAATGGAATCAAAGGCAACCACAGTGTGGCTGATGGTTTGCATGCTTGTAATTGCATGAAATTTCCAAGCATCGGGGCTTGAAAAACCATGCAGTATCACTTTGGGTGAACTGTAGCGCCACACAGGAGTTAAAATTACAGGTAGAACAGCGCTAAAATAACAGGATAAAGTAAGGAGAAAAATTGCGACACTGGTTTTTGTACTGTTGTTTTAGCACTGTTCTAGTCGTTATCATGAACCAACTAGCCAAAATGCCTACTCTACAGTGGAGTGGTTATAAATTAATCGCGATAGCTCCTATGCTGTACTATGGGTTTTAAACTCTGTGACGCGATCAGTCATTTCTGTATCCATGAAACAGAGGAAGCCGTTGTTTTCCTTCAACATACATCTTCACTGCAATCACAGCCACATCTTTGCCTTGCACAATTCTCGCCTTTCAATGCTTCCACCTGCAGTTGCGAGGTTTCCTCAAGTGCAAAAAGACAAAAAAATTTCACCTCGCTTGCCTGCATTGCCACAGTGAAAATAAAGGAGATCTGCTGTACTCTTGCTAGCCTTGTGGTGCGTGTTGCCATATTAATGCGCAAGTTTGAAAAGCAAAATGTGGCACACAATGCTGGCAGGATAGGACATGCTTCCCTAGTTTCAACCGTGGCGAATCGCTTGTCATTAAAACTATGCTGTTAGTCTGGCCAACAAAGTTAATTGATGAAGCAACTGTGCACAAGACAAATTCAAGCTCATGTGAAGAAGACGCAAACACAAGCACTGGACTGCAATCATTGCAGACCAGCATTAAGGTTTGCATCTTCGTTATGCTGGGTCTTCTTTGTGCATGCACAAAACGTGTTCCAATCCAACGTTTGTGTTTGTGTCGCCTTCATGCCTGCATAATTGTGTCTTTCGTTCTCCACTTTATCAATATCATGGCTTGTCCACTAGCCCATCAGTGCATGCATTGAATAGGTTTTTCATTTTGTCAAGTGCTGCTTCTCACAAACTGTTTGTTCTTGCTTTCTTCTTTATTGCATTTCCATGGAAGTCACACTAACTGTAAGTAAAATATGATGCGACGCAGAATTGGTGTTTTGGTGTCACAGTAAATGCTCTCTTATGTGCACCTCTCACTCACTGCTATTGTACGTCTTCTCAACAGGAATAGTGAAGTTCACCGAAACACCTCTGAGCGAAAACCAGTCTGAAGCCCTCCTGCCGGACAAAGACGGCAAGCTTCCAAAGAAAGCTCCCCTTCTGGAGCGCCACTTGTCGGCACTTCGAGAATCACTCGGCGTCGATCCGGACACCGAAGACGCTTGCCAGAGCCACTGGGACGAAGCCAGTGACCGCTTTGGCCAGGTGAGCACTTTGCTTTCTTGAGAAAGAAAATGCTGATTCATGGCTGTTTGTAGATGCATATTTGAATGGCAGCAGATTCACATTGTTTAGCAAAGGTGCATGATTCATGACAGTCAGTGCTAACAAAACACGGGCAAGAGGAGAAAACAACGACACAAGCGCTGGTGTCATCATTTTCTTATCACGTCCATGTTTTGTTTGCACTGGCCGTCCTGACCATTTTCCAACTCGCTAACAAGGTGCATGATTGCTGCAAATAGGAATGTGTGAATATTGAAAAATTTCAAATATGAAATAGAATAGTGTTCTGTGTGACTTGGTACTTGAATCAAATTGTGCATATTAGAAATACTGTACTTTACAAATATTTCTTAAATAATGAGCACTGACGAAAAAGCCTACATGGAATGAAACACTGCAACAGGGGTGGGTGACGTCTCTTGTTTTAATCAGCAAGTTGCCAAGATGCATGCAGCTAAAGGTTTTGCAGAAGCGTTTTTACTTGAAACTCCCCTGTCGCTGAAGCGACACAGTAGTCAATCCACTATTCATCATGCAATCATGACATTCATGGTGATGTTGGCGCATGAAGATTGTTAATTGTTATACATAATTCAGTTTTATTTCTATACTGTTGCAAAGCTACAACTTGAATACTGTACTCTCTGCTTTATTTCTACCTGCAGTTAAAAAAATATTGCTGAGGTGCTAGTTGCCATTGTATATGTTTGCTTCAGCTTACATAATTGTGCTGCATTTCCGATGGAGGCGGAAATGTCGTAGGTTTGTGTGCTCAGATTTGGGTGCACGTTAAAGAACCTCAGGTGGTCGAAATTTCCAGAGCCCTCCACTACGGCGTCTCTCATAATCATATGGTGGTTTTGGGATGTTAAATCCCACAAATCAATCAAATCAATTACATAATTGTGGTATTATTGTTGCTGGTTGAAAGTAATCGTGGTGTTACCTTGTCAATGCTTTCGAATATTTCTTTTAAATAAAATGTTGTACAATTTGTGGGTGATTAAAAAATTGCTATTCCAGGGCTCTGTTGAAAATGCTTGCCTGACTGCTATACTCTTTTACCAGTACTAGATTCATATTTGATTCGGTATCAAGTCTATTCGAGTCAGTTCTAAAATTCACTATTTACACATCCCTAAATTCGAGTGCTCTAACAACTATGTGCTAGCATTCATGCAGAGTGTGACCAGCATATACCTTGAACTCACAAGCAGAATTTAGCAGCCTGATATCAATGATTCAAGCCAGAGGGACATATTTCTGATGCTTTAACATGCCCTAACATCAATACTTCTCTGTGATCAGTATATAGCATTTATACCCTTGTTTGAACTTTTCATTGAAGGCAGAACTTTCCTTGCATATCTTTCGTGCTATTTCATATGCATGTATGCTGTATCAATGTTGGTGTTTTTCATGTGATTTAGCAATTTTTGTGAACATGGTGCTAGAGGCCCACCCAGCTGACTTTCTGATGTCACCTTCTGCCTTAAGCATCATTGTTATCGTGCATTAATTGGTAAAGAAACAAGCCAACAATAAAGTAATTTAACAAATAAAATAGGGCCAAAGTACGAAAACATGACCAAATCTGCGGAATTGGGCTGACATTCACTTGTTGGGGTATTGGTATGAATTTAAAAGATAAAAAACTTCTGACCTCATTGTTGAATAAATCTAAGCCTGTCAACTGCTTTAGCACTTCAATTTACTGTCTATATACTTCTTTTATCACGGTAGCCTAGCATATAGTTTGTGTTGTCTAACAGTAATCATAACCATCATAAACTCATGAAAACATGCGCAGGATCCGGAACGCCGGAGCAGTGCAGGTTTCAGCCGACTGGGCAATCGCAACCACCTCCTTAACAGCTCCAACTACAGCCTGAGCAGTCTGTTCAGTGTTGGCAGCGTGAGCGTCACCTCCGGCCCCGCCAGCCGCGCAGGCAGCATGCGTGCCCCACGACCTCATTGGCCCGGTCCCCCCTCCCTCCATGCACTCTACGAGCTGCTCATTGGCCACGCAGAAGAAGAGCTCAGTCGGTTCGCAGGTCGCGACCTTCTCATTGTACCTGACGGCGACCTCTACCTGGTGCCATTTGCGATGCTACGTGGAAATGGCTCGACCGAGTACCTCTGCGAGAGGTTTAGCCTGACAGTGCTGCCATCGCTGTCGGTGCTGCGTGCGTGCCAGCGAGCCAAGGCGGCGAGGCAGCAGCAGCAACACGGACAGCAGCGTGCAGCAGCATTTTCTTCAACAGCACCTGGGGAGCAGCTTATGTCGCTAATCGTTGGAAATCCTAAGGTAAACAACTTCTTTACTAGCATGTTCTCTTACATTTTTATTCATGTTGTTATTAGACAGCTTGTGTTGTCGCACCTGCCACATCACATGGTTCTAGGCGATTTAAAGGATCAAGTGCTACAACCATTGATATAATGCGCGCGAGTATTCAAAAGTTGTCGATCCAGGCCCCTACGATAGAGAGTGCTTTTTTGTACACTTAACCCTTTAATGCCTGAATTATTAAACTGCTGGATAAAATGAAAATTGTCCTCATTTTCCAGCATTAAATAGAAACCTTTAAATGATTCTGCCATTAAATTATCTAAAAGGCAACTTTAGTGTGTACTTTTATGTATGCCACAGAAGCAAGGGCCTTGAAACAGAAAACATATTTCAGAATCACGTGACATAACGTGTGCCACCTCTTTGTTGCATACACACCAAACAATCAAATTATTGGAGACGGAACCGACGTCACCCAGGCAAGAAAGAACGAAGAAGTGAAAGCAGCTGCAAGCGCTTCGCATTCTTCACCGTCAGCTACAAAACAATTGGTTCTAGCATAAAATACCTTAGAAAAGACGGCGCAATATTTTTCATGCTCAAAGTCACGTTCCCTGTCAGCACTTTACAGCCGGCATTAAAAGCAACACGCATTTCGTGACTTGCTAGCTCTAGGTTTTTTTGTATGACGCAAATTCGAGACACTAGGCAGCAAAGGGTTCATTCATTTTGATTTATGCAATATTTGATGCACTAAAGTTAAAAGCTACCGATAATGTCTCCTATGCCTTTCTTGACTCAAGTGGCTATTGTAATTCATTTGGTTGTGCCTAACAAAGAGTCCCTTCAACAATATCCTTTCTTTCATTCTACGAACACAATGAAGTAGGAACAAAGACATACTTTGTATTTACACGACTTGGATGTGTGAAATATATACAGATAATTATTATTAGATACCAATATCGTGTTTTCACGTCTTTTTGTGTATACAGCGCAAAATTAATGTAAAAAGAAAAAGAGTTCTTTTCCTTATTTTATTTGTACAATTACTAAACCACCGAACATACAACTCCAGGTATCACCCTGCACACTAGAATGGCTTGGCTGTGCGGAGATTCCACATGCCGAGCAGGAAGCCGAGATGGTTGCTGAAATTTTGGGCGGCGAACCTCTGCTGGGTGCTGATGCGACAAAAGAAATGGTGCTCGGAAGAATGGGACAGGCAGAGTGCATCCACATTGCAAGTCACGTGTCTTGGAAGGTGAGATTAACTAGTACTTTGCCGTGGTGGAATAGCTATTGGCTCATTGTCTCTCGGTGATTGTATTCTCCAGCAGCACAGAAACGCAGTAGGCTCTTAACATATGGAAATCTCTTGAAACAAAATATCTACTTAAATAGAACTGCCTCAAGTGAGATTAGCTTTGTACTTGAATTCTGCACCCCTCTTCACCTCAATGTAATAAGCATACCATTTTCCAGGTCCCGTCGGGTTCCTTTTAATAAAAGGCTACAATGTTAAATTATTTATTGGTTACTTAAAAAGAACGAAAGAACAAAGCCAATGATCTAGCTTTGTACTGTCCTACTTGTTTCTCATTCCTCATCGTTTTTTATGAACTAGTTAAAACTGTCTTGAAAGAGCCATTCCAAGTTTAGGAAAACAGCTACCAACTCTAAAGATGAATGAACTAGAGTAAAGAGAACGATACCATAGATTGTTCTGTGCGCTCATCAGAAAAAGTGGTACTGCATCATCTTGACAAATCTTTCAAGTCTCCACTGAAATCAGTGACCAATAGCTCTGGCAAGGCACTGTGTGATAGCTTCTTTTTCCTGTCTTCAACAAGTTCTCTGGATGATCGAAGTTGGTTGCTTAACTTACCGATTGATCTTATGAGCTATGATCTTATGAGTTAGCAAATGATGTGGGTGAAAAAAATTCAGTGTTGTTCATTGGTTGTTTGATTGATTGACTGATCGATTGAAAAACCACACAGGACACCGTTAGCACATAGGTTTTCATTATGCCCTATAGATTCCGGCAATAGTGCTGGCATCGGGAGCCGAGTTCGCCGAGGATGAAGAAGCGAGCGGGGAAGAGGGAGGTGATGGGGCACGGCCGACAGGAGACGTTCTGCTGACAGCCTCCGACGTGTCTCAAATGCGGCTTGTCGCCCGCCTGGTCGTTCTCAGCACATGCCACACACGCTCGTCTCACGGCCGAGTGGATGCCCAGTCTCTGGAGACACTAGCCGGAGCTTTCCTCGCGGCCGGTGCACACTGTGTCCTTGTGTCACTGTGGCCTGTTCCAGACACTGCACTGAAGATACTATTAAGGACTTTCTACTCATCACTCATGCAGGTAATGCCATCTTGTCAGTGCGTTATATAATACTACTCGCGAAATTTTTGTGGTCGCGAAATAGAGTAGTGCAGCCTGGGATATTATGCATGATGATTAATTTTTGACAAACTAATGCTTCACACAAGTGAAAGTAACATTTGAGTTTTACTCTGCGAATTTACATATTAGTGCAAGTAATGGAATACCAGAACATTGTAAGCATTAGTGCTGTTGGTGGTATATACTGTCGAAACAACATAAATACTATTACTGCAACTATGTGCTGCCTAAAATGCTGGTGAAGCATGGCAGTTCCTATTAGCAAAGGTCACCTCCAATTTGCTTTTTCTTTGTTTTTCTGCTGTGTAGGGCTCAAGAGCCAGCGCTGCCCTGAGTGAGGCCCTGTGCACAATCCAGACGACCAAGCAGTTTGGTCACCCGGCCAACTGGGCCAGCTTCGCATTGGTCGGTGGGGATGTGCACCTTTCCAACCAGGTGGTGCTCATGGGCCAGGCCCTGGTGGAGCTGCTCAAAACACCTGACAAGTGCCGGGATGCTCTGCGTGTTGTCCTACATCTGGTGAGTGGGAGAGTGATGAGAACTATCAAGACAAGACATGCCTGAAGCTTGCAAAAACGCCATCACCGCATGGTGCCCTCCACATCTGATATACAGTGGGAGTGTAGACATTTGGGCCAATCGATATGGTTCCATTTGATGGACCAGTCGTGCAACCATAGAAGGCTCATTCTCATTTGCAACTAGCCCTAGCTGCCAGTCTATTCGCGACTGGCAACCAAAAAGTGACTCAAGGCAATGGACGTGCACACCTGCGTGCAACCTGTACCCTTCACAGCGCATAATTCTCGTCTCCCATTGCCATGGCCCCTTCAAATAAGCTGGTGTCCTGCTTCTGCACATCTGATTGATTCAGAACTTTACGACTGAAAATTAGGCAGGGAGCAACTGAGCCAGAGCCATTGCTTTGTGACCAAAGTGATCATCAGTGACCACTTGCAACCACTTTCCTTGCAACTAAACTCAATCGCACGATGACCGTACTAGTTACTGGTGTGAACAAGCCTTACCAGTGACTGAAAAAAAAGTGAACACAGTAGGAAGACAAGAATCTGCCTTGTCGATCTCCGTTAGCATCGCACCATCTATTCATCGTATGAGTATGGTAGTATTGAGTAGAGCACAACAGTCACGGACTTACAAACAGAAAGTGGTGATTGAGATTGCAGCAGTCGTATAAGTACAGCCACGGCCACGTCTGTGTACAGTGCTCGAGCAGCTGGTTTTTGCTCTGCATCCGAAACCTTGTGGCAGTTTCGGGCTCTGAAGTGGTGTATCAGAAGCATGCAAGGCCTAGTTGTCAGGCTGACCACGTCAGAGCCTGATACTGCCCTAAGGTTTAGCCCCGCAGAGCAAAAACCGGCTGTTCGCGTGCTCTACACAGACGTGCCCGCGTCTGTACTCCCCCTAGATGTAAGTGCACAAATTGAGAAGTTATGAGCATTATGAT
Organism: Rhipicephalus annulatus; assembly: GCA_013436015.1. Lineage (NCBI taxonomy): Eukaryota > Metazoa > Arthropoda > Arachnida > Ixodida > Ixodidae > Rhipicephalus > Rhipicephalus annulatus. The sequence continues at coordinate 144,779 of WOVY01010325.1, forward strand.
TACTGTTGTTAATCATAGATGTAGAAGTGTATACCATGGACAAAGAAGAAAATGTGGAGGGAGCAGACTACTTTGATGTGTCTCTCTACATGCCTTGAAAGAGAGAGAGAAATAATGCCACCAATTTCTTACTTTAATTGTTCCAGGTGGAGAAATCCCTACAGCGCATACAGAGGGGCCAGAAGAACGCCATGTACACGAGCCAGAAGTCCATCGAGAGTAAAGTGGGGCCCGTCTCGGGTTGGAAGGAACTACTTGTAGCAGTGGGCTTCCGCTTCGAGCCGGCTGCCAATGGACTGCCGGCCTCCGTCTTCTTCCCGCAAGCGGATCCCGGAGAGAGGCTTGTCCAGTGCAGCACTAGTCTCCAGGCACTTCTCGGTGAGCGCCGCATTTCTTCATTCGTCCCTGTGCTTGTGGGGTGGTGCGCTCTTTATCATGCCCGAGTTTGTTCTTGCTTTCGCAATAGAAATCCCTCTCTGTGTCCATCATTTAAAGGCAAAGGCATGCATCTAACTGCACTTAAAAAAAGAAGGATTTCAAATTGTTTGTTGTCTGTCATTCTTCTGTTGTTACAGATGGCTGGACCAGTTCGTACGGTGCAGCAATAATTGTTTGGCTAAGCCTGGAGAAAGTGTCACACGAGTGTCTTAGGAAAGTGCCTTTAGCGTGTGTGTATGTTTCACGAAAAGATACCTAAGCAGGCTTGGCCAAGCTTCACAGTTTAGTCGAAGTTTTACTTGCTTGTATACAGTACTTCTCCAGACATTGGTCAGCGGTGAACTTGAAGACTGTTTTCTTTTTAAGCCTATTGGATTTTGTGCTTTGTGCCATGTTGCAAACACCATATATATCATCAGAGCGGGGTTGGATTGCTGTCACGCTGTCCTTCTTGCAAGTTTCTTGCCAGTGCTTCCTGTCCTTTCATTCATTTCTTCCTCTCTTAATCTTCAGTTTCTGTTCCTGCTTCCTCCAAAAAAAAAGTATGCAGGTGTTGTGCCCCTCTCGGTGACTTTTGTTAGCCAGCACCTTCCCCTTTCCTATTTCTTTTGAGTCCTCATATAAGCATCTGTGAAAGCATATCAGAAACAAAAATTTAGTGTCTATCTTTAAGGTGTGTCCCATTTATGAAAAGATTAATTAAAGATAACATCAAGCTGCTTGCACTGACAAAAAACCTTTCATACCAATGCTGCCTTTCCAAGAACGAATGTGTGCACTGGTACCGTGGTACCGATGCATACATACACGATACCATGTACCAATGCACAGATTGTTACATGGTACCTGCAAGTGCCTATTAGACCTCTCATTGTTTCTTTCTTTTGCTTCAAGGCCTGTCTGTGATCTCCCTGAGTGCCATATCTAAGCTGCTGTCAAGCCCAGAGTACGCAGATGACATCATCGAACTGGTGCGTATTCACAGATGTTGGCGAGCTCTCGCACTCACCGTTGAGAGCGTACAACTTTAGTGTGATGGTTTGTTTCTTGAAGTACATTTAAAGAAGTGCTAGTCCAAACACATAACTGAGGCAGAAGTAAAGATAGGATAAAATTGAGTTGCCACTTTACACGCAGAAAGCTTGCTTTACAAAGAATAAACTTGTATCGAAGCTGATTCACTCGCACATGCAAAGCTTCACCTCCTAGGGAAGAGCTCATCAAGAAAGCATGAATGTTAGTCAAGTACTGATAAATTTATTTGCTCAGAAAGACTCATGAACTGATATCACTGTTCAATTAAAACACACGCTTTCATATCAAAGTTGGAAATGCTGCAGTTTTGTAACTTCCATCCTCGTTTGTTGGGCAACTAACTTTTGGTACAAGCGATGCTCTGGGTTAAGGCACTGTGCTCACGTGTCAACTTTCCTTCCAGATGCACCAAGTTGTTGGGCAGTTGGGAAAGACTGAACAAGACAGCGTCGAGTGCCATGTCAGTGTCAAGCTGTGGAGTGTGCCAGGATGCCACGAGCTGCTCGCCTCATTAGGCAAGTGGCTTCAACCATAGCTGCGTGACCGTGGCATCGTATCTACTTGTACACAAGATAACAGTCTTTGCTTAGATTAGATATGGCAAAATCATGTCAGGCGAATGGCCCAGCCAGCCTTTCTATCTGCCATTAAAGCAGCCACGTTTCTGCTTACCCATAGGTCTAGCTACATCTCGCTCTTTTGCTAAGTTGCAGTGAGCAGTTGTAACCGATCTCATGTTCTTAACTTCTTATCTTGGGCTAAAGCTATGTGCCTACAGCATAGAAAATGATATTCTTATATCTCAACAGTAGTGCCAAAACATTGTATCTGCGAGTCTAGAAACATTAGTGCTGCCCATCTTGGAATGAATTAATATTTTCGTTGTTTCTTTACCACGAGCAGGCGTACGAGTTATAGTACAAACGCTGCACTTTTTAATTCATTATGAGTGGGCTGGAAAGTAGCAAGTCTGCTTTACTTGAGCTAATTTACTTTTGCAATGAATGACAATCTATACTGCACTCACTATAAAAGTTTGCTACTGTGAAGAGAGAAGTTTCTTGTGTGTACATAGACTTCTTTGGGGGGACAATTGTTTCGTCGTCATAGCAATCCCGGAGTTTTCTCATGGCACCCAAGTTTTTGAATGCGTGGTTTTATTGCTGAAATCACCGAGCTTTTTAAGGCTCCTTCTGGTAGTATCGCTTTTAGTGTTGCCTGAGCTATGTGAACAGTTAAAGAATTCCCAATATGCTGCTCTCTCATGATGAGCCTCCATTTGTTTGTTACGACAGGCTAGAGTCATTTTGTGCAAGGATGATAGAAGTTGTTAATTTGCTGATTGATTGATGAATTCATTCATTCATTGCAGGTTTTGACCTTATGGAAGTTGGCAAGGATGAAGTTACGCTAAGAATGGGAAAGCAAGCGAATCGCAGGTCGATTCAGTTTGCTCTCCAAGCTCTGCTTGCTGTGTTTGGTGAGTGAAACAGTTCTTCGTGCCCATGTTACGACTTCAAGCTCATGCATCTGAAAACTGGCGCAAGGCCTGAACAGTTTGTGGCAGTCTATAGTCCCACTGTGATGTCTGCTTCTTTATTAAAGCAAATACACTGCAAATGTCGCATGTCTTTAGACTTGCAGTTGAGGATTGTAGTATGCAGGCCCAATGTGACGGAGCTGTTTAAATGAGACAGAAGTTTGAGCAAAGGTGGGAGCCTGAAGCGATGACAAATCATGAAACAAATAATATTTGTTTCTAATTTTACACCTACTGAAAGGTATGATTGAGCCAAAGCAGGAGTCATATAAAGAAAGAATTATAAAATGAGACACACAGCTGGAATGATGCTAACAAGAAAACAATGTCAGGAAAAACAAAATTTGTTTGATAAATAGTACAGGCTTTATAGAGTTGCACTAGCAGTGCGATAAATACCAGAGTTTATGCTAGCTTGTGTGACAAAATATTCTGTTGAAATAAAAAAAGCAGCCACCTGTGGTTGTTTAGAAACGTTGCTGGAGCTGATATTTCGAAAAAGGGAACTTCTGGAAATACTGTATATTGCTGCCCAGGTCAGGACAAGCCCCCTTGGCAAAACATATGAAGGAACCATGTGTTGCCCAGAGTTTGTAGAATTGGTAGGAAGCTAGACAAAGGTGTGGCAGGAATGGCTGTTTGCTGCATTTTGTGGTAAAAGGCCCCTCATCTTAGTACCAGAAAAATTTAGCTTAACAGAGCTAATATCGAGAGAATTTTGTGCATTTTAAGCTTTGTATGCATGTAGAGCAACCAGCGTCAACAGAGAAGGCAGACTAAGCATTGATGCATACCATTCCTTCTCTCTCCAGATACTCAAGAAGCGCCAAAGAACCTCAACTTCGATGACTCAAGCGACTTGGACAGCCTCGACAGTGATGCCCACACCGACTCCTCACCACCCCCAACATCGGCACTCGGCTTTTCGTCCGGTCCCTTGACAAGGCCTCGCCTTGGCCAAGGCACGGGGGCCTTCTCCAATTACGTTAGGGCAAGGGGAGAGCCTGACGGTCGCACTGCTCCGGCATCCGATCAAAAGAACCGTGACAGCGACACTTTCACGCCGAGCCCCGTCAACCCAGTGAGTGCAGCATATACAAACCTTGTGGGACTCGTTGGATTCAAGCCATCAAACGCCGCATTGATGCAACAAGGCAAGATGCGGGCTCTCTACAACAACGACGATTCCCCGCTTGATGACTCCGGAAAGCGACCAGACAGCTCATCATCCGCCAGCTCCGACTGGGATGCCGGTCAGATGACGGTGCGTCGTCAGAACGGCAACGCCAGTAGCAGCAGCAGCACCAGTGCTCGCGCAGCTAACTCGAGTGAAAATGCAGAAGCGACGCCGACAACCGGATCAAGAAAAGCATCGTCGTGCTTCGAATCTCAGAGCAGCGATTCTGACAGGAACGACTTCTCTCTCGATCGACCGCGTTTTGGGGCAGGTATCTCGCGGCCGCCACCACCGCCTCTTGCGACCCCTAGAACAAGCTTGGGTGGACAGTCGAAGCAGAGCAGCAGGCGGTCAAAACAGACGACGAGTGCTGAACAGGAACCGTGCATCGAAATGAACACACTGCTGAGCCCCACATGCAGCAATGGTGAGGGACCAGCGCAGAGGGACAAGAGCATGCGGGACCACATTCTCTCCCACCAAATGCGGCACTTTTCGAGGGCACCGCCGATTTCAGACGTGTACCACGATCGAAGTCTGGGCCTCGGTTTAGCGCCATCCCTCTCCAAGATTCTTGCAGACGACGGCGGGAAGTTGCTCTCTGAGCGGTCTGAAGAGAATGGCACAGCTGAAGCGGTCCGGTCGAGCTCTCCTCCGCCACTGGTGTCGAGGCGGTGTAAGCCACCGCCACCACCTCCAAAGATAGCTGTAAAGCCGCACAGGTTGCAGAAGGGGCGGATAGGGGACATTATCCGCGGTGCCGTTGGTGAAAGCAACGGCTTTGCCTTAAAACTCGAGGCTGAAAAGACGAACGCTGTAGAAGAACGAAAGCCTAGCAGTGAAAGCAGTGACGACGGTTCTTCGCAAAACAGGGACGCTGTGTCGACAGTGCGGAGAAAACCGAAGTCAATTGGTACCGACGATGGTTCACAGACTGCAGTGTCAGAATGCTGAATGACATTTTCTTTGTGCTTAGTTAGCAAGGGCTAGGTCTATAGTGGCACATGGACTGATGAGAGCAAGGACCTTTGTTGTTTGAATACTGGCCACTCAGTGTGTGTGTGCGCGTGTATGCAGTTTTAGAGTATTAGAAATGCGCCACTGGTGGTGCCAGCATTTGCCATATCGTGTGTACAGGTGATGAGAGTTACTATTTATGAGTGTGTTCTAATGTACGCATGTAAATCATGCGAGATGCGATAGACATAACTTATGCAGATGAGTTTGTGCTTCATGTTAAAGAGATTCTAGAGAGGAATGTTCAAGATTGATTTGGTTATATAATGCTTTCAGAGTACCAAAAGGCCATGGTGTGTGGGACTGCCAGGCCAGAAAGGTCTGAATGTCCATGGCATATGTCATTCATCCCATCCCGCTGTAGTGCACCTCGCACGTCGTTAGGAATGAAATACAAAGGCCATCAAGCAGGTTTTTTTTATTATTTCAGAATCTCTTTCTTCATTCTCACTTTTTGTTCTTGCATATACTATATATATATTTATACAACAAACAGCAGACACAGCCATTTTTCATAATGAACAAAACAAGAGAGGACTTGTTCGAATACTCTTTGGTATGCATTCTGATGTCACTCGCTCTTTGTAAATACTATGTGTTAGATGTACATTTGTCTTTGGCCATGTGGACTGTATTTTGTAAATGTGTTTCTTTTTCTTCCGGCTCAACACATGGGTGTGTAAATGTGATAGAAAAAGAGTAAGCAGTGTATTAAAGCATCTGCCATGGTCCTAGCTTGAATGTCTATGTGGTTTGTGCACGTGCGCATTGCTTGGAACGGCGACATGTGCACCGTTTCGACAAGATCACGATAAAGACGAGTACGAAAAGTTAACGAGGACTCCACGTTGGCACGGTTAACATGAAACAGTCATCGACAGCCAGACATCTCCAACACATAAATAGCGCCATGCTTCACATTCGCAAATAAATACTCTATAAAATCTGCTAGGGTGACTACACAACGACTCGATAATTATCACTAACCAAAGCTGCGCTACTCGTCTCAAGAGGACTCCTGCTAAAAAAGGGCGGTGCAAAAGTTGTAGATGCTTGAAAATGTTAAGAAAGCAAACAATGTTTCACCGGGCAAAATGGAGCGCCAGTAGCGTTTCACTAAAAACTTCCTCTTTTGAGACGGCAAAGCACCCGAATGTTGTGTACCTTTGTACGTGGAAAAGTAGACGGTGGCGGAGACTATCCGCGCAGCTCCGATATATTTTTGTGCAGAAATACTTTCGTTCTTATTTCTAAACCCGCCAGCGAAAGCTTTTCATTTAAAAAAAAAGAGATGGCAGCGAAGTGTTCTTTTGGTCGCGATGAGAGACCCGTGCGAGGATTTTTTCCGTCGTCCCTCATCTTCCGATGCAAGGGTTCTGATCGAGGTACTCCCTGAGAAGAGTGGGCCGATCCGTCATCACGCCGGCGGCACCCATGGCGAACGCTTTTTCGAAGTCTTCCTTCTCGTTCAGCACCCACAAGTAAGTCTGCAAAGCGAGGCAGAAACTAATCACAGATGTTTGGCTAAGCTTTCAGATAAGTTTGATGCCACAGACCAAGACCTTAGGTTCTAGTGTAGGGAACTCAAACATGCAGTCTGCAGGCCGCATGCTACCCACTAACCTTTCGCTAGCGGCCTGCACATGACCGCCTTCGTCCCATATTTTACACGACATTGTGGCTGTTTGTCACATTGCAAAGTGCCACTCGCATTAATGCCTCACCTATCGCGATCATTAATGCTTTGTTCCTGTAAGCTACAAAGGCATGACTGCTATTGAGCATTTTTTTCACTAAGCACCCAATACATGCACCGCTACATGTGTGATACCAGCTTAGAGGTACCATGCTTCTGCTGCCAACACTGTGCGTTACTGTGTGCTTTTTCTGGTATGAAATGTTCATAGTTAACGTTTTCCTAGATATCCTAATTTATTAGTAGCGACTACATGAATCAGTTGACAAAGTGAATAGGGCAATGCCGTCCGTATATGAAGCATGATATAATCTTGTCACACACACACGAAGTTCAGACGACCATAATACCAAAAGCAAATTTTTTTTTCTTCAAGCAGCGTCACTACATAAAATCATTACTGCAGTATAAAATGGTTACTCAAAAGTTCTAACTGCAAACCGATTTGCAGGCACTCAACCAGCTATAATCAGCAAGAAATAAACTTAACAGCTTATCAAAGCATTGGAACCCTAACCTGTACCAAAGAGATAACAGCGTGAACTCACCGGGATGCCTCGCTTTCGAAGATGATTTATCACAAACTTCCTTACAACGAACCTACAGTAACAAAGGAAAAAACAATTATTGGCTTTGTGCCAAAACGTGCTTTGAAGGTGACAACATGCAGTTCAAGGATCAAAATGAAACATGTTTCACAGTTCTTCCCACTTCGTTACAACGAATCTACAGTAACAAAGGAAAAAAACAATTATTGGCTTTGTGCCAAAACGTGCTTGGAAGGTGACAGCATGTAGTTCAAGGATCAAAATGAAACATGTTTCTCAGTTCTTCCCACAGTGATACATGCGTAAGAAATGGGTGGGCGGCAGGATTAAGAAAAGAAACTCAAGTGTGATGCGCATGCCACCACCAGCGAATACAAGGCAGTGAGACAATGGACGATCCTGTTTGTAACAGCAATATTTCAAGGTAGAGAAGACAATTGTGGAAAGTGGAACAAAGGTGCAGTGACCAGTGACCAAGACATGAACTCGCCTTAACAGAACTGCTGCATCTCAGAGGTAGCCACATTGACTTTAGTAGCTCAAAAGCCTTGCAACACAACAGAAGCTTTCAAATTACTTTGCATCATATTTTAACTGCCAAGACCACGATTGAAAGGTAACAGGTAACACGTACCAGTCTAGCAACCTGAAGAGGAAACGTGACTTCGGTTGCTTCAGTTGCTCCATCATCGAGGGATTCCTGCAGATTGTGAATGGTTACACTATGTAAGTTTCTTTTTCTATTGTACTCAAATGTATACAAGCACATTCACAAACCAAACAAATTCCCTTCTTGCAGTTAGTCAGGAATACTATCGCACAGACACGTGATTTCTGATGACAATACCTTTCATACTCTTCACACTTGCCCATTGGTCAGAAAGACTGTTTTCCCATGACCCTCGCCAACATTACACTCATTCAGTCAGATCTGTTCACACTCTCACAAAGTAGTCACAACATGTGAGAAAGGTCTTGCCTTTTCGCCACTGAAGGCAGCAGAATCTCCAGACACGACTGCCTAAGCGGTACGAAGGGAAGCAGCCCACTGTAGGTCAGGAAGAGCAGGTAGACGACACACCGTGCCGAAAAGTAGAGCGGCACCTCGGGATTCTGAAAGCCACAGAACATAGCGCGACGTTCAATGCACTCTCATTCTTCCCAGTCAAAGCACAAGAACAAACTTTTTTTTCTAACCCTGGAAAACAATTGCCATACATTACAAAAAAGTGTGTAGTGTGACGTCAACATACGATGAAGCCAAGAAAAGCCGATGGGGGTGGGGCAGCCAACCTCCGTGATCATTTAAGGGGGCGGGGGGCCACAAAGTTTGCCCTATAACTTTACTTGGTCAGAACTGACCAGTCATTTTTAGGACACATGGCTGCCCACGCATTTGATAGAAGTAGGAGCTAAAGACCAGCTGCGTTTCATGCAAAAAATTGTTTACTTCCCATAAGTCTTGAACAGTTAAGGATTAAAGACAGTCCATTGTGAGAAGCTCACCGTCACATCATATTGGATTCATTGCAAAGCTTTCTTATTTTGGAGTTGACTACGGAGTAAGACAGGACAGGTGCGCCAACTCCGCTCTTCTGGAAAGGACACATAGCGCAACGCTGGTTTCTGCTTCGTGGCATATTCACCAAATGGCGCTACAAACGAAGAAGGTTGCAAAGGGGAGGCACAGATCCTCAAGCAAAGCTGCAGGCTGTTGTGCTTTGTTGTTTCTATAGCAACAGTGCACGGTCACGCTTCACTGCATTCCTGAATTTGCTCGGCGACCCGTTTTGACGCCTGCGGCCCACTTGCCACTCCACGCCGCTATCACTGCTGGCCTCCGCCAGTCCGCACACGCGCTCGTGAATCCTGTTGTTGAACGACTTCCACGCGACTCAACAGATTATGCTATGCGTAGTGATTAGAAGGAGGAGAGGAGAAAGCACATGAAAGCGTGAAGAAAAGTGGAGGGTGAGAGCAATGAAATAAGTGACCACCGCATAGGACCGTGTACTCAGATTTGGGTGCACGTTAAAGAACCCCAGGTGGTCGAAATTTCCGGAGCCCTCCACTACAGTGTCTCTCATAATCATATGGTGGTTTTGGGATGTTAAACCCCACAAATCAATCAATCAATCAAGTGACCGCGGCGTCCGCGTTACATGGTTTGTCCCAAGCGAATGCATTGAGTGGCGGCGGAGACTGCACTCGTGTCTTATCTTTAAAGATCGGATTTTAGGCAAATGCCTGTTTTGTTCCTTGCCTTCATGTCGTGCCACTTTGGTATATAAGCATGAATTAGAGGTTAAGAAGGGCTTTTACAGTGCCTATAAATGCCTATTTTTGACGTTTGTACCTAAATTCCTATAAGGGCATATCAATGCCTATTTTCGAAACTAGTGCCTATAAGAACACTATTTAACCTCAACTTCTCATTTCGAGTAAAGTTGGAGACAGGTATTTATGTTACTGGACAAAAGTGGGTTCTTGGGAACTCTATGGGTTGCAACCTACACTCCATCTCAGAAGTTCCTTTCAACACTGTCAAGGCTACAAGGTCTTTTAGCCAATAAGAAGGCTGATTAGCCTATACGCATGTATTCATGCGCGGCGCATCATCTGCTCGGCATCTTCCCAGCGTCTGCTCGCACGCGTAAGTAACAAGAGGTGCTTCTGTGCAGCAGTGGGACGATAGAGAACAAATAGCACTGACACGTTATTGCACTAAAACTAACCTATTATAGTATTCATTTTTCCTGCATAACAAAACAGATGGGAACAACTTGCCTCGTGAACATCTGTCCAATTTAAAAGCTATTGCACAATTAAGATGAAAGGTCCCTTGTCTGTTTTTTTTTTCTTTTTTTGTGTTATAAACTTGGATATGCTTTGTTTATGTACTATACCAAATTCGTATGGTTACCATTATTCGTTCCATACTTACAATGTTGCTTCCATTTTTTATTATATTTTGTCGTTTGCTTTTCCCATGCCCCTGCTGCTTGGGTTTTTACTTGGGCCTGCAGTATATCATGAATGAATAATGATAATAATGCAAAACCGTGCAGTGTCATCAGGGGAAAAGTGAGTGCAGGTAAAAAAAATTACTAGTACATGTAGCCTTTCCTTTGGTTGTTGTTTACTTCTTAATGGTCACTTCACCAAGTCACATGAGAAATTATCTTAGACACTGGAGGCTATTACTACCCAATGAAAAGCTTTGTACCATAATAATTCTTTAATTGGTTTATCACAAGCCACGAAAGTATGATGCGAGGAGGTGAGCTTGAAACCTTTGTTACTCGCCCAGTGTAGACTTCTCAAGCCAAATTCCTTCCTTGCCCTTTTCCGTATCAGAGCAAATCGGGACCAGAAAATTACATGATGCAGAAGCATCAACATGTCATGCACACGCAAAAGCCAGGTCATGCACACAAATGATGTGTCGTTTTGGTGTTCTCTGTATTGTACTGCCTTTTTCTGTGAGATGGATTCCTCAATGCACGCATGTTTAGAGAGGCTGGCATGGATCATGTATCCTCACTGCGATACACAGCGGCGCACTGCTGAAATAACTGGGCTAAGAGACGATAGACCAAAAATACGCCAAGTGTTGTCAGGGCTGACACCGACACTGTGCGAGGAGGGCGAGAACATTGAACATAAATGAAATGGAGGCAGCTTAGTCTCGCATCTCACTCGATACAAAGTAAAATAAATAAATAAAGAAGGCACACAGATGCCGTTTGTATCATATTTTAATATTTCTGTCGGCCTTAAATTCAAGAAACATATTGCACCAATTACAGATGTCGCCCCAAATGGTTCTCGCAGTGTATGTTGCATCGAATAATTCTCGCAGTGTCACGTGCTACTTTGACACATGCAGGACCATTCCTTGTTGTAAGTCACCTCCACCATGTTGGGGCGCACGCCTATGAGATGGAAGGCAAGCGGTATCTAGCCTGACATTTCCCCTTTTTTCAGGGCGCGTAGCATTGTAAATTCTGGTAGACGAAATTGTGAGCGCCAAGTGCATGCATTCGCTCGAAATGCTCAAAACTCATGAGGGACCTCGTAAGGTTTTCACAAACAAAAGAGAAATTGACTGTGTAATTAGACCCCATTAACACGAGGCTAAAAGACCCTTTCAGCGGTCTGGCGATTTGCTCTGTGCTGCCCTTTTCAGCCATGTCAAGAAAGAGACCCAGGAGCGCGTTTATTCGATGGTGGACCCTACATAACACACCATGCTGGACATTAAGAGGAGAGAGTGTTCCGCAAACCGTGCTGGACTAAACTGCGTGGCTATGCTACACCACTGGAGCTTTTGTACCGTCATAAAATACAGCATTTTTTTTTCTATGCTTTCCTGTCATAGACACAAGTTATGTACGTATTTATTCAAAAATATTTCTTTTTATAAAATTTTATTGTGCATTTATTTAAAGTTTCGGAGGCCTAAAACTCAGTTTTGCCTGCCTATTTTCGGTGCCTAAAACCCTAGTTTTCATTGCCTATAAATCCCGCCTCCGCTTACCTACAGGGACTCAACCAACCGAAAAGAGGTGGAGGCGCAATAACACTTGGCCTCCGCTGAGAGGGAACCCTGGACACGGTTATTGAGCATACGGGGTGTGATTTGATGTTTTCAGTCAATGTCTAGTATATACAGTAAAAAATGGAAACGAAAGTGGACAATGAAAACTAAGTGTTGTCTGCGGGAAATGAATTCATGGTCCCACATTGCGTAAGCACTGCATCACCGATCTTGCTGCGGTCGTGGCAATTCATCTATTCACTTTCTTAGATACTTAGTAGGTATAAGAAATGCTTATATCGTTAGCCAGTACAACTCGTGGCCATGTTGAAAAGCATGGAACTTTCTCTTGCCATGTGGAAACACACAGTATACATGATCCTTGTTGGCCAACATGCCCATAAACACTCTCCTGCTACAGGAAGGCACCGAACCTTCCAGAGCCGGAACCTCGCCGAGAAGTTAGTGAAAGAAGAAGAAGCGATAGAGGGGTCCAGCAGTGACATGCTGACAACTTCGTTTCTGCTCTGCTTAAAAGGATATCTCACCAGTTTGTAACACTTCGTGGCGACGCTATGGTGGAAGCTTCCCCACACTGTGATGTCCTCGCGGTTGAACTCCTTGATGAGCTCGTGCACCTGAAAATGGCCGGCCTGTTATATACATGGGTCACGAGTGCACTGCTCTGCTAAGCCACAGAAGTACTTGCTCAAAATGCATACCAGCGTTGCAAAACTGTCAGAAACTTGCCTTTTCTACGAGCTTGTCATTCTTGGTCTTGATGTCAATGTTGACAGGCACGCTTGGGAAAAGGGTAAAAATGTCGCTGAGTAAAGGTATCTTTCGATCCTCGCACACTGGACTTGGTGCACCTGGGAAAGAAAGGAGCAGTTACAATGGCGAGTGCTGGATTCGAATAATGCCCATATGTAATTATCATCATTATCAGCCTGACTACAGAAGCAAAGGTGTCCCCTGTTAAACCAGTCCTGTGTTTTTTCATATGTAACGCTCAAGAAATAAAGCTTCATGATCTCCAATGATAAGTTGCATGAACATGACATTAGGGCTGAAAGTCAAGGTTCCAATAGCGACTAAGCCGGGCACTGTAAATAGTCCAAAATAGCGTTCGAGCTGGAAAAAATAAGAACTGTCTTAGGAGAGATTGCACAATCCAATGAAATTGTACAATGTGATATATCACACACAAACAAACTTGCTAATTGTTTGTGAACTAAGCAGTCACATTTTTTAACCTCACATATTTAAAGACCACATCACTGAAGGAATGGTTTCATGTGCTATTTTGATAACTCTAGGTTCTTCGACACTTCTCCTTGCATATTGTTGCATTTTTTTTGTATTCTTGTTATGTCTGTATATCACACCGATAAGAAAAAAAAAGCATTAGCTCGAAGTTAAGGTCATTCCCTATATTGTGTGTCCTCAACTTATGGTACCATTACCTAGTTAAGCATTATACTAGTAAACAACTAGCCCAAGGTCATGCTACACTACCCTTAAATAAAGCTCCAATCACTCAACCGAAAAGGCAACAAAGCAGCGGATTTATATGCATTGCCTTCAGTATATCCACCATCAACATTACACTTGGAGTAAGTACACGACCCAGAAATTTTTTTTCATAAATAAAACATAGCCCCATGGCAGGAGGCTGAAAAAGCAAGAAGGCACAGATGGAAACAAAAAAACAGGGATGTAGTAAGACCAAATTAATCTATTTAGGCGAAAATCCGCAATGTAGAGAAAATACTGCAAAACAGAAGATCATCACCAAACAGTAATTTAACACATTACAAACGTAATATGTTACACATTACATAATGCATTGCAAAGGGAACCAGAGAGCAATAAGAAAAAAGGCTTAAGGTAAGTAGGTACCAAATAAGTGTAGGAAAAAAGACAATGCAATGCAGGTTATGAAGGTGACTCCCCCAAATAAGCTGATGTTTCTGGATGCGTGTAGTTCTGTCATATTCTCAAGATAGGCAGTCTCTAATGTAGGTCAAACTAAGCGTAAAATGAAATGAGGACATCAAGAGCAGTGCTTGAAAGTGCAACAGGATCATGCGGGGCACATTCCGTTCTGCACATGTGTTTCGTCCCAGTGCCAACTTTACGATCTGTGGAGCATGCGTACAATATGCTGAACATTTCACTTTCTAGAGTGTGCCAATAGAAACACCACACCCTTCCATCTTTATGACTCGAGCAAGCTGGCATGTGTGCAGTATAACTATGAACAGCTTACCATTGCAGAAATCAACCTGTAAGCTTGGCTTTAAAGGCGGCAGCTCCTGGCAGAAAGAAAAAAAAATATGTGTATAGTAAACTGCACAATTGGAACTCTATGAAGCATTCTAAATATAAAATGAAATGGCATAAAGCCTACATCAAAAAAAAAATTCTTCAGCATTCAACCCCTGAAATGAGAGCATACGTATTCATGATCCTTAAAAAAAAAAGTACCACTGATATGTCACACTTGAGCTGCATGTTGACAAATAACTGCCCTTACACATAATTTAGGATAGAGTCGCATTTTCGCCTTTCATTTGGCATTTTTTCAAATTTGAGAAAGCAAGGAACCTAGAGGTTTATTAGCCTAGGCTGTGTACGTTTCGATAGCAGGCTGGGTGCAAGCAATGAGCAAACTTGGCTCCCTTAGCAGGGGCAACACCAGGATTTCTTAACTGGGATTGAGGCACCCATGACAAGTTAGCTCCTTCATGGGGGCAAGGAAACCGTCCTGTCTTTGTGTTCCTTTGTCTTTCAGTATGGTCATAGTTTTGGTGTGAAGTCGACTCTTGATTTCAGAGATGCACAAACCAGGAGAGCAGCTGTCCCGCCCCTCCCTTGCTGATCACTACGAATGTTGTATATAGCGAAAACAACCTACAAAGGGCTGAACTTTCCGAAAGAACCGCGTGCAAAGGAAACTAACGGCAGAATCAGACTATAAATGTAAAAAAACAAGCATTGCTTACATCATAGTTGAGCTCTGATATGTTTTTGTTCACACCCGCACACCGCAGCAGGCTGGAATCGTGACAGACAACCACCTTCCCATCTTTTGTCAGCTGAACGTCCAGTTCTATGAGCTCAGTGCCAACCTTCAGTGCGCTGCGCAAAGTAACCAAGTCAACGTACAGTTCGTAAATGACCTACCGTCACGTGATTTATGTGTTCAACTTACTGTCTGAACGCCGAGATTGTGTTTTCCAAGTTCTCCGCTGATCCTAGGTAAGAGAGGTATATACATTTTGTTTAATGGCGGTCACCAAGAAAACGCTAAGGGCAGCGTAATGAGTGCATATGCAAGTTAAGTCCTGGCTGCTGCAGAAGCCTGTAGCATCCCTAATGCAAGGCCATGTTCTTTTTACGGTTTGATTGAGACGTGACAACTATTTTGGCCCACATCCAGCCTACTTCAGTCTATCAGTTATCTCTTGATGAGACTGATGGTGATACTTGTACATAACAAATTTCAGTTCTGAAAATCAGTTCTGATATGGATTTCTTTTCTGCTTCATGACAAATCACTGGTTGACATAATTCAGGCCTTTAAATATTAAACTTAAAGTTCACATCCTTAAAGCGGGATCCAGACCAATCGGTAATTAAACCACATTAGGCTGAGATCATCAGCAACCAGGCAATTCGAAGAAATACAGCTTGGCACCTGTAACAAAATTCACTGGCCGAGCTTAGTGCTTGATCATTGCAGAGTGCCGATTTCCACAGCGACACACAATAACAAGCAGGTCTGTTTGCGCAGCTGGTACATCGCGCGTTAGATATGACAGTACTGACAGCGCAACTCACCACCCCGATGGCTGATATGACGACATGGGAACTTCAACTGCTTTCTCCGATGCAAAAGGTGCGGGTATTTGAAGAGTATCACCGACGTTACGATGTATCCGCTCAAGAGCGTTACAGCAAACATCTCTGCGGAAAGAGAAGACGCACTTTCAACATATGTATACATTGTATACGCACGATGCCTAGGGTAAATATGCGCGACGGCTGAGCGATTGTCGATACTTCCCCTTAAAGCCGTTACAGCACACCCACCCGGATATTTCATGACTATTGCGCACACGCAAGGATTATCAGATATCGCAATCACGCGGTTCTATCGATAATTAGGTACTCAAAGCGCACAGATATAACAATGCAACGAGATTATAAGCATGGACTGCGATTTACCAGGCATGCTTCCGGAGTATCGGCACTTGCTCAGAGGTAGAAGTCCAGTGGCGGCGTCGAAAATACTGGGCAGGAAGGATGACATATTTACCTCGGAGAGTTGAATCAGCTGTCGGTGTCACGGCGCGTTACATGCCCTGTGGGGCGAACTGCGACGTTTTCACCGCGACCTGTGCGGTACGACACGATCGCGACATGTGCTGGCCGTGGCGACGAAACAATCAAGCAGCAGTAGCCGATAATTTTTTTTTTTTTTTTCTCGCACGAAACGGGTGCGGAGTCACGCTTGACAGTTCCTGCGCGGATCATCCATTGGATGATGCGGCCGCTTCACAACACGACGAAGCGCCGTTGTCATTGGTGCTAATGCCACCTCGTTGCGATTTTTAACGCGACGGTAGTTCTTGTTTGCCTCAAATCGCTATACACGAGGGAATGCATTTTTTATAGGACGCGAGTACTGCTGCTACACGTTTATTTGTTTAAACGGACGCTGAAAGAAAACGAAACACGTAATGTTTTTAGGGGGCGCGGCGTGCGTACTTGAAAGATGGTTGGCCGATAATCGGATGGGTGCAGTGTAAATAGAACACGCTCGGGTCGTCGGCACGCGGGGTTTCAGATTGTCGGGCTCCTACATTTAACCAAAGACAGCCCTCGCAATCTGGCTTCGCGTTTACCGAGTGAGACACGCGTGGCGGTGTCACAAGGATGGTTCCGCTCTGGAAAAAGGCGACGTCCCCGACCATCGAGGAAGCGGCGCGGGACATTGTCGTCAAGCGCTCGCTGACCAAACAGCTCGCTGGCTGCGTGCGCGACTTGCAGCAGGAGCTGGTAAACGCCGAGCCTGTCATCACGGGCGGCGAGTCAGTCTCCAGGGTTTGCTTCTGTCTCGAGGCCATCTTCATCCACGGTCTCAAGGACAACATCGTCAAGAAGATGTCCAGCGTGTTCGGCAACTCCGAGAGGCTGCCGACACCCGACTTCTGGCCCGTGGCGATGGTTTACTCGCACAAGGACGTGCTGGCCCAAATCGCCGGCCTCAACCAGATCAGCACGGATATCGGACGTTGCCGAGCCTGGCTGCGTCTCGCGCTCAACGAGTCCCTGCTGGTCAGCTACGTCGAGGCCATGATACAGGACCCGAAGACCCTGCGCTGCTACTACCGCCAAACTGCGTACATGGCCGACCGGGAACAGCCTGACATCGTGAAGCAGTTCCTCGAGGGCCTCTCGGGTTACTCTTTCAGGCTTCCCGTAAACTGCGCCGCTCTCAACTGCTGGAACACCATGCCGCTGCAGCTGGCTGGCCTGCTCAAGTCGGCAGAACGGATGGAACCCGTGATGCCCGCGTACGACGTCGCCGAATTCTTCCAGCACGAGGCGGGCCAGTCGAGACGTATGCGCAGCAAACTGTCCATAAGCTCGAGCCGCGCCATGACGTCTTCCATCGCGATCCAGGCGAGCGAGCCGCCACCCTCTGAATCCCAGAAGCAGGCGCACAGCGTGGGCTGCGGCAGCGACAGCGGCGTCGACGTCGCGATGGCGGGCGCTTCGCTGCCTGCAGATGCTGCGTTGTGCACGAGCGCCGCCGAGCCTTCCGTGAGCGAGACGAACCCCGACGTGCCGCCGGAACAGACGAAGGTGATCGAAATCAAGTCTTGTTCTTCGCCCAAGACCGAAGGCGCCGCCGCCACTTCGGCCGGCAGCAGCGCGTCGCATGTGCGCGAACTCTTGCGAACCCTGAACCTAGACGCGAACGAAGGTAGCGCCGTGGCGCAGGCCGACGTCTCCGGGTCGCCGGCGTCAGTGCCCGACTTCGACCTGCTGGACAAGTTCCCGCACGAGTCGCGTAGGTCCTTCGGTAACGTCCTGGACCCGTCTCAGGGCTGGTCTTCGCCCTTCGAGGACGAGTACGAAGACGTGGGCGCGACTGCCGACAAGTCTGACGGCTCCGACGACCTGGAGCAACAGAGCTACGACTCTCTGGTGCTGAGCTACACGCAGAACATCAACCACCAGGTGTGTGGAACGCCAGAGATGAGGGACCTCATCACGTCGGCCATCAGGCCACATCCAGAAAGCCAGGCAAGGAATATTTTGCGTTGTCACAGTTGCCTTTGCACTGCATCGTGACTTGTATTCAAGATTATGAAGCCGTGCATGTTTTCGTGTGCCCCATGTTAGAGAACGGTTCACTCATTTGTAGCTATCAAACGACCAGCCTCTGCTGAAGCTTTGCTTACCATTTTCAATGCTCGACAGCCATGTGTTGTGTTACGGCCTATCATAACAACAGCAGTGGTGCCATGTTTTATTTTAGGAAGGCACTATCTGTTAGGTGTGCCACTTAGCTAAGTCTCGTTCATATCGCACCTGACACCATTCATATGTGGAGTGAAGCCTATTACTAGCATGGAGCACTAGATTAGAAATGCATGCCTCTAGGGAGCCTTCTTCGTCATGCCCGTGTCATTTCCAAATTTTATTGTGCCTTCGCAAGTGCTTTTCACATTAAAATTCACAAAATTCACTTCGTAGGGTAGCATTGGCATTCTTTTGCAGTGTTCTTGCTATAACAGTATGGGTCAATAGTACATAACATTCATGCATTTCGCTACAGGCGACACCAGGAAATGCATGTGTAAAGGCTGACGACCAGCGGTCCAGTGCAGACTCCCTCGATGAACTGGCAGACTTTGAGGTGGTTCCGACTGCGAAGGCACCCGATGTTCGGACGAACCAGCTGCTCTCGCTAATGGGCCACATTCAGCAGGAAAAAGGCCTCGATCAGCAGGGATACGCCTGTCGAGGCTGTAACTGCCCCATTGGCATGATCTACGGTGCAAGCTCTGTGTGCTCTTACGACGGCTATTCGTACTGCCCGGAGTGCGGTGGCAGCGAGTCGAATGTGATCCCTGCACGCATAATTCACAACTGGGACTTCCGCAAGCACCCTGTCAGTCGTGAGGCTAAAGAGCTGCTCAAGAAATATGAAGCTGAGCCTCTGCTAGACCTGAGGATACTGAATCCTTCGTTGTATGACGCTGTACCTGAGCTGGCCGCGACGCAAGTTCTTCGCTCGCAGCTGGGTTTCCTGCGGCCTTATCTTCAGACGTGTTCGGAGGCGGCGTCTAGTGCACTCCGAAAGCTCATCTGGCCTAGGGAGCACCTGTACGAACATGTTCACCTCTACTCGACCTTTGACCTTCTACAGGTGCCGTCGGGTACCTTACAGCGAGCTCTAGAAAAGGCGATCAAGTTTGCTCGCGGCCACGTTTTGGACTGTAACCTGTGCGCAGCAAAGGGCTTCATTTGTGAAATATGTCGGAACCCCGCCGTCATCTATGCCTTCGATACAGATGCGACCTACCACTGCAGTGCGTGCTTTGCAGTGTACCACCGCACCTGCATCGAAGACGGCGGTCGTGTCTGCCCAAAGTGCGAACGGAGGCGTCAGCGAATGGAGCAGGAGCAAGGTATGGTGCTCTGCTCTGCTGGAACAGACTTGACAGCCGACAGTGCCTCTTCTTTGGCCTCGTGAGCCAGATTTACTGGTGCCGGACGAGGGCATAAGTGTGTTGCAGCTTCACAGAGCTTTTAAACTCAAGTGGTTTTTAATCAAATTTTGACAGAGAGAGAATGTCAAGGATATAGGCGGCAGCCTTACTGCACTGCCGAGCTGTCCTTGGGCCTCTCGCCAAGCAAGCAAAAAAAAAATTTTTTTAACGAGGCCTTCTTATTTCGCACTGGTGCCTACACGAATAAATGCATGTGTCTGACAAATATGTTGAGAGAAATCTCGTAATATATTTTTATGTGATAGACATTGCCTGTCTTGATCCTGTATGTTGACATGCAAAAGGCTTGTGCAATGAGTAAAGTATGAGAACAAAAGAAATATGGTTTAGTAAATTAAATTCTTTTGTACAATGTGCTTTATTGTGCTGAGTTGTCTTGCTTCCTCTTGACGTCTGCAACTTTGTTCACCTGTATTGCGATGTGACAATGTTTTACACAGCTGTACAGTGACGTTCTTTACCAGATCCTTTTCTGTTTTTTTCTTTGGTGTGATACCTGAACTTTTCCACTGATGCCGCTCGGCATTATGTGAGGGTGCATGTGTGTATCCTTTCTGTTTCCATTGCGTTTTCATTTTGACACACTGCGCAGATCTGTAGGTTTGCGTTGTGTACAGTGTTGTTTCGGCTCTCGATAAGTCTCTGCACTCGCAGACCAGTAGCAGCTTATCTCGCACAATAGCGTTCCCCCTAGCTTGTTTATAGGACTTGACTGCCTTGGGTTGATAAGGCATATGCTCTGTTAACGGCCAAATGCGCACATGCCCACGCTGGCCTTTGGAATGTACGTCATACGCAAGCCAACGTCGTTCCCTTTTTTTTTTTTTTTAGAGGTTTTGAAATCGTCTGTAAATAACAACACCTGCAGGTTTCGCTGTTCCAGCTGACGCACTGGAGTTGTAGCAGTTAGCAACACTGTGGTCTGTCTAAGAAATAACAGAGCTTGAATGACAAACCAATGGTCTAAACATTTGGGCAGAATCTGCTTGGGAAAATGTAAATGCATTAGACATGTTCTTGTTGCATTGATACGCCCCCACCCGCCTTCTGCACATACAATGGTCCTGCTTTGCATGTCAATGTTTTATCACTTTTATATACTAGGAAAAGCAAACAAGAAAATGCCATTAGCCTTGGCCTCCCGGAAGTTCACTGCTTCCGATGAAGCCTCTACCCGTCTTGATGCCGACTTGTGTTTCAGTTGGTTGAAAACAAGTGCTGGATCACTTTTTGGTGAAACTTGACGACGGCCGTCGAGATGGCCAGTATGGAAAGCCCAAGCCACATACCGATGTGGCCTTCAACATAGGTGATGAGGCCTGGAATCTAGTCAGATGGAAAAGATTCCATTATAAGATTCACTGTTGCACACAATCTAACAGCTAAGTTCAGTTGGCGGGCATTCATGCATGCAGTTTAGTGAAGTGTTGTTCAGAAAGGAAGGTGCTAGTGTGCGACATGTTTGTAAAGGGTGTTCTTTGTGGGATATGGCGTTAAGTATGAATAAGTACTTGGCTTAAACGCCTGTTAGTCCTTGGAGCGACGATAGCTGCAAATGTTTGGCCTTCGATTACCTGAG
Source organism: Rhipicephalus annulatus (assembly GCA_013436015.1). Taxonomy (NCBI): domain Eukaryota; kingdom Metazoa; phylum Arthropoda; class Arachnida; order Ixodida; family Ixodidae; genus Rhipicephalus; species Rhipicephalus annulatus. The sequence goes on from WOVY01010325.1 coordinate 166,163, forward strand.
TGGTAAAATGCATTGCGAGGATGTCTCCTTTAACTGCGGTATGTATGGAAAATGTATAACGAACACCATAAATGGCGTCGCATGTCATATTATTGGAAAGCTCACAATAATTGGTGACATCTTTTCAGTAATATGTTGCTGGTTATTGCCACATTGAGATTATCATGTAAAAAATTTTTGGTGGCGGAAATTGAGGATGTGAAGACATAGAAGTCCTTGCTCAACAGAAGCAAACGCTCGGAGCTAGAAGTCGGCAGGTAATGCGAGTTGCCGAGATAATAGTCTAAACTATTCACTCCTCAGTTTTTTTCGTAGCGGTTGCACGATCGTAGTGCCTAGTGGAATGTGTGAATCTGTCGTTTTTTAAAGCGCCATGCGTTTCCAGATCTTGTTTAATGTGATAGTATTGCTTGTGATTGCCCTTGATCTTGATTATCTTCAAATTTTGAATTGTGTATGAGAGATGATGCAGCAGAATTACTTATGCTTGAGCAGTAGACCTTTTTTTTTATCCTTATTACTTAAATGTATTCTTTGAGTACCAAAGCTTTGTGATATTACACATATGAAGCAGTTGTCCAGGAAGGTGCTTCATTGTCATGTACTTCCAACGTGAAAGCTCAACCAGCTTTTACCATGTGTAACAGAACGAATTCTATTAAATGTTGATACCCGAGCATGTTTTTTCTATGCTGCATAAACCTGAATTTCCTGATTGTATTGTTCATCTTGATGTTAACAATTTCGCTTCATACTTATGTACAGGCCAACTCAATGCTACGGAGAACACACACATGTTTGCAATCAATGACATTTATGGTGTTCAGGGTAGGCTGGGTTTCCCTATCTAAAACATCTTTGCTCATGATCATACACGAACAATGCCTGATCAACATCTCAATGTTGCCTAGACAAGCAATCAATCCAAAATGTAGGGTTGTTTGCTGATATATAAATATTGACTAATCAGAATAATGATTTATATGTGCAGGGCCATCTGTTCATTCTTCAGCAAGTTGCTGAAGTTATTCTGGCTCAGTAGTTATCTGCTTGATGGGTAATGTAGGAGAAACTGTCTGCGAAAATCGTTGCTTCTGCCAGTCGCAAAGAACGAGCTGTAATTAAATTTTTGTAGGCAAAAGGGTCGTGAGCCTCTAAATTAATGTTGAGTTGTGCCTTCTTTATGAACCTATAGTGATGGGTGAAGAAACTACCAGAAAATAGTGCCAATATGTCGGAAATGGCCACATGACTTGCACGAAGGAATGTTGAGTGGCGGGCTCAGCATCAAGACCAATGACACCGTTCAACAAGCGAACCGAGATGTGCGATTGGATCAGCGACTGACAGTTCGTAGTCTGTCGGATTTCCTTTTGTTAACCACTCTACAATTTACACGATTGTAAAAAAGAAAAGTTGAGAATTCAGAAAGTATGTCCAGCTGGGTACCAAAAATGCCTACCGACCAACTCAAACAGTGAACATTTTCCAGGTGGCAAGCTTTTATGCTGTGGGATAACAGAAACTGGTGCAGCAATACAAATAGAGCTTTTGAGGTCACGGTGATTATGTAGAATAGTGAACTAGGGTTGTACTAAACTAAACCGGCCAATAGGAATTTTTACTATGGAATATTTATTTTATGGAAAGCAAAAGGCCCTCGTTGAATGGCCCACATATTGGCCCTCTTCTGCGTTTTCACGTTGGTCATGCTTATGCTTGAAATTGCACTGCACACTATTCACGTCCGAGTGACATTTCAGTTCACTTGCTGTCGAGCCTTTGCTATTTACTTTTGGTACTACAAGGTAGTACGGTAAGGAAAGACATTCATGGTGGAAACGAGCTTGAGGTAGCCCACTGAAACCTCACCTCCATTCTAGGATAGCCGCTGACTGTTTTTCGCCGGTCTGAGCCCATCTGAATGACTAATTCAACGGCATTCAATCTGCAAACGACAAACGTTTGTGTGAGTGAGATAGAGGAAAATTTGGTGCTCTCATTGACTCGGAAGACACGAATGCCACTAATGCACACTCTTACCTGCTGGCATTCTTCTTTATCTTCCCCACCACATTAGAGTAGGTCTTGTACCTTATCTCGCTGTAAAAGGCATGTCAAGGTGTCAATTTCTATTCTGATTTATCGAAGTGAATGCCAGGTGATATGTTATAAGGGCCTAAAGAACAGCGCACTACAACACCCTGGTTGCTTTTCATTGGGGAAGGGATTGGGGAAATACAAAGGTACACATTGTAGCATTGCATGTTTTCTCTTATATATCAATGAACACCCATTTATTCAGCGCCTTTAGTCGTGTTGGATTTTGAAATGACTATTAGCAGCAACAATGAATAAATTTGGTTGGTTAAACAGTTTCAGAGCAGTATCGGAAATTTGGCAAAAAAGAGGAGGGGGGGGGGGGGGGTCGGTTAACAGAAAAGATGAAAGGCAATATATTTATTGGCCGGTTACCGCTCTGTCTTTGTAAAACCATAAATTTTGAATTAGCTGCATGCATTTGGGCCCTAAGCTGAGTGTGTAAACTAAGTTGAGCCATTATAGTAGTTTCAAGTTAAGGTATTTGTGAAGACCCTGAATAAGGTTGATTTGCACGTGCGATCGGTAGATATACACACTCTTCACGTGCGTTATAACGAATGAATGCAGCTGTCTTACTGGCAAGGCTGGGTGCAGCTGGCGAGGCACTTTGGTCTCCATTGGCCTACCTTCATCAGGTGGGTGCATTGTACTGCGAAAAATGGTGACGTCATATTTACGTGTCATTCCTACCCGAGATTCAGAACTAAGCGCGCAGTACGTAACGCAAGGAGGGAGTATAAGACGCTTTACGGAGTGGTCGTATTTTGTCGAGAAAGTTGGAACAGCGGGGCGCAAAAACTGAAGGTAAGTGCCGTCAAGCTGCCTTCTTGAAGTAGAGCTTGGTTCAGCGATGCAGATTAGCGCGGGTGATTTTCGCAGAGCGTCGTTCGCAATGCGTAGTTAATCGACCAGCCGAAAGCCCAGAAATCAAGATACCCAGCCAGATAGGATGCGTAAGTTACTGGCAGCAAATGTAGGCTCTGCTGTATTGTTATCTGAATGCTTAAAATTGGAGTAATTTGAAAAAAAAAAGTATCAAAGCACAGTGATAAAAGCGATTGCGCACACCTTCGTGGTCATGTGCCACGGATAGAGCCTACATAAGCCGGTGGTGTTGGTGTTTATTTAGCGAGTAAGCGTGTTCATGCAAAACCCGACTGTAAGCGCCACGTGAATATTCAACACGTTTGTCAGTTTGGCCAGCAGCAAACTAATATCGGACGGCGGAACTACACAAATGCAAATTATGTGTATATTTGAAAAAACCGCGCAGGTTGCGATGTTTTACCGTGATCGAAGATGTCGCATAGGTCCCTGTGCCTTTCGTGTCGTAGGCCGTACAGCTTAGAGCTGCAGTGGCAGTTTTGCAGCCAGTGTTCCATGAGACAGTTTTCCGAACATTCCTAAAAAAAAAAAATGCACGTTATACGTACATTTATATATATAATTTCTTATAAACTTATAGTTCACGTAGTCCTCGTTAGTATAGTGGTCAGTATCGCCGCCTGTCACGCGGGAGACCGGGGTTCGATTCCCCGACGGGGAGCAATTTTTTTATTTGTTGCTTGACATAACTTTTGGTGAATGGTTTGGTCAACATGAGCTTATTTGAAGACAGAGAGAAAAAAACTTTATTAACAGGGAGTATGAGGTGACCTCATACTCCCTGTATGAGGTCACCTCCCTCATACAGGGAGTATGAGGGAGGTGACCTGGTGTGAACCACCCCTCAAAAACACTAGGTGGGCTCCTCATTGCAGAAGCCAATTGGCGTCCAACCCGACTCGGGCTCTGTTTAACCAGGGCCTTCTGGCTCGCCAGTTAAGGCGAGGGGTTGACTGGCAGGCCCACACCATGTGAAAGATGTCCGAAGACTTATCCGCCCATGCGGGCATTTTCCTGTACAGGAAGGATCGAGAACCGAGCTGCCTTTCTACGGGCCTTGTCAACCAACAAAGCACTTTACAAAGAGTAATTGCTGACCTTGAAGAAATGATTTCTGCGGGAATTCTTTAGGTACACACCGTGAAGTAGATTAGTTCACTCTGGTCTAGGTAAAATTATTCGTATGTGACGTCATTACGACGTCGTTAACGCATGACATATTAACTGGGGCCTCATCTATTGTAAGACAGGGCCCATAACGGTGTGTAGCGTGATGTTCCACGCATACGCGGAAGATGGGTGAGGTGATTAGTTGTATGTATACACGTATTACTGATGAACAGGTTAGAGAACCCCCCCCCCCCCCTAAATTAAGTAGGCTTTTTTCTTTAATTTAGCGCCAGCGGCCTCATGATACGTGTGGGATTCATCACCTTGCTTTTTCCGTAGGCAAGGCTACGTATATCACAAGCCACAAAAAGTAGAATCTGCCTGTCCAAACTGATTACTTGTAATTAGGGATGGGCTCGTACCATGACCCCCCCCCCCCTTTTTTTTTTCTCTCTTCTTTTTTTCGCCCAGAGATATGCACATATTTATTTCCATTTAAACAGAGACTTCAACTTAGTATGACGGCCACGCGAATATGCTGGTGCGTAATGAAGCTGCACATCAAACAACACGCTAAGGTTGCCTCTCGTGCTGTCATTTGCAAATTTTATTTAGCCAGAACACTGTCTCTTCGTCGCAATTTCAACTTAGGCATCTTCCTGGCGCTGCAACTGCTAGCTTACAATATAAGAATAAAGGTTACTTAAATTTCAGAAATGGATTTTTATTTGGCTGCTATCGTAACCAGAAATTTTGTTGGGGGGGGGGGGGGGGTCCGTATAAAATGGGCGCTGGTGGGCAGACGTGGCCTAGTGTCAATTTGGAGTCTGCATGCCATGACAAAAAAAAGAAGAAATTAGGGGGGAAAGGGAAGGGGGCGTGGGCCCGGCTTCCTGTGTGCCATCCTGGCCGCGCCATTGGGAGAGGGGGTATACTTTGTGCACCTGTGCGTGCGTTTGCATGTGTGCGTGCATATATATCCACATGCAAAATTGAAATTAGGGGGTGGGGGAGTTCAGCCCCTTCCTACATGTGGCTGCACCAGGACTCTAAAAAAAAGATCGAGTAAAAAGAGTGTCCCTATGTCCCACTACAATAATCATCATTCGGCTTGCTTGCACTTCCTTTCTTGAAAACTCGGCGCTGGTCACTTTCCTATCAAGAAAGTTGTGTCACGCTGATAACGTGCATGTCGCCTGTGACCTGAGAATGTCGGGCGTGCAGTGATAGTGCAAGCAAACGAACGCAAGATAATGATTGATTAGTAGGGTTTAACGTCCCAAAACCACCGTATTATTATGAGAGACGCCGTATAGTGGAGGGCTACGGAAATTTAGTCCACCTGTGGTTCTTTAACGTGCACCCAAATTTGAGCACACGGGCCTACAGCATTTCCGCCTCCATCGGAAACGCAGCCGCCGCAGCCGGGATTCGATCCCGCGACCTGCGGGTCAGCAGTCGAGTACCTTAGCCACTAGACCACCGCGGCGGGGCTGAACGCAAGATAGATGACGATATGCTCGTTTTACGTGATTTTTTTTTTCTTTCAGGAAGTGGTACACCGCCTCCTTCCATCTTTTTCTTTTTTTCTTGGGACATCACAGCCACCTCCACCGTGGAGTGCACCGGAACCGGAGTTAACAAATGGCAGATTAACGGAAATAGATGGTCATCTTCTGCGAGAGAAGTTTTGCGTAGGGGCAATGATTTCTGCTAGTTTAATATTGTTACGTGAGTAACGAGACAAAGTATTGCGAATATATTCGAAAAATATATTTGCAAGAGCGGTTGCAGCACTGGCCAGTCTGGCTCCGAGCTCGAGCAGCCAGCGACCCTCATCTTCTTCGTCGGGCGCACACGCGCATTCGCACTATGGTTTGTGGCAGCCTACAGGTAGCATAACCCCCGTCGGCAAAGGCGCCGTCTCGGCGCATCTAGATGTCAAGATCATTGGGCGAGTGGTACTGCTTCAGGCGTGCGACGTGTACGATGTCGCTGGCCCTAGGGGTGGATGAAGACGGCGAGGCAGCAGGAGTGATTTCATAAGTGACGGGAGTCACCTCACGAAGCACTCTGTATGGCCCTGTGTACCGAGAGAGCAGCTTGTCAGACAGGCCAACGTGCCTGGTCGGAGACCACAGCAGAACCAACGAACCGGGCGAAAAGTGCACATCGCGGTGTCGTTGGTCGTACCGACGCCGTTGGTTTGCTTGGGAGGTCAGAAGGCGAGCACGAGCGGTTTCGCGTGCGTGGGCGGCCCGGCTGATGGCGTCCAGAGCATATTGTGAAGTTGGAGCTGCTGGTAACGGAATCGTCGTATCGAGGGGTAATGTGGGTTTCGCGGCCGAACAGCAAGAAAAAAGGGGAGTAACCAGCCGTGTCGTGGCGCGAAGAATTGTAGGCAAATGTCACGTATGGTAAAGCGATGTCCCAGTCAGAGTGATCTGAGGAAACGTACTTTGCAAGCATGTCAGTTAGGGTTCGGTTCAGGCGTTCTGTGAGGCCATTTGTTTGCGGATGGTACGACGTAGTGAGCTTGTGGCGTGTTTCACAAGAGCGTAGGATGTCCGCTATGACTTTCGATAGAAATGTGCGGCCTCGGTCCGTGAGCAGCTGGCGTGGAGCACCATGTTGCAAGATCACGTCGTGTAGAAGAAAATCGGCGACGTCAGTGGCGCAACTTGTTGGAAGGGCGCGTGTGATTGCGTAGCGTGTGGCGTAGTCTGTGGCCACAGCTATCCACCTGTTGCCGGCAGAAGACAGAGGAAAAGGGCCGAGTAAGTCCAAGCCGACGCGAAAGAAAGGTTCAGTAGAAATATCGAGTGGTTGAAGGCGCCCAGCCGGAAGCGTCGATGGTGTTTTGCGGCGCTGACATTCCTCACACGCCGCGACGTATCTTCTGACGGACCGTGCCAGACCTGGCCAATAGAAGCGACGGCGAATCCGGTCGTATGTGCGGGACACACCCAGGTGACCGGCAGTAGGAACGTCATGGAGTTCGTGGAGTATAGCCAAGCGGAGGTGTTTGGGTATGGCAAGCAGCAGAGATGGGCCGTCTGGATGGAAGTTATGCCGGTATAATGTGCCATTCTGGAGTACGAACGAGCGATAGGATCGGTTCGATGGGGAGGAGTCGAGGCGCTCAATGATAGCTCGTAGGGCTGCATCACGGCGTTGCTCGTCGGCTATGTGGTTCAGTTGAGAAACGGAGCACACGCAGGCGTCGTTGTCAGGTATGGTGGCCGATGGGCCAACTGGATAGCGAGAAAGGCAATCGGCGTCCTGGTGCAGGCGTCCAGACTTGTATATCACAGCAAAGGTGTATTCTTGCAGTCGCAGAGCCCAGCGACCAAGTCGACCTGTAGGATCTCTTAAGGATGAAAGCCAGCAGAGCGCGTGGTGGTCGGTGACGACGGAAAAGTGAGTGCCATATAAATATGGGCGGAATTTTGAGACCGCCCAGACAAGAGCAAGGCATTCTCGCTCCGTGATCGAATAGTTACGCTCTGCAGGTGTAAGGAGGCGGCTAGCATACGCGATAACGCGGTCGTGTCCCTGTTGGCATTGGGCGAGAACGGCTCCGATACCGTGACCACTGGCATCAGTTCGGACCTCAGTTGGGGCAGATGGGTCAAAGTGGGCCAGGATAGGGGGCGTCGTCAAAAGTGTTATGAGGTGAGAGAAGGCGGCAGCTTGAGTGGACCCCCACGAAAATGGAACGCCTTTCTTCAAAAGATCGGTAAGTGGTTGGGCGATTGCCGCAAAATCTTTCACGAACCGCCTAAAGTAGGAGCAAAGTCCCACAAAGCTCCGGACATCTTTGGCGGATTGGGGTACTGGGAAACTCGTGACGGCACGAATTTTCTCAGGGTCCGGTCTCACACCAGAAGCATCGACAAGGTGGCCCAGCACGGTAATCTGTCGGCGGCCGAAGTGACACTTCGAGGAGTTCAACTGGAGGCCAGCTTTGCGGAAGACGTCGAGAATGGCCGACAGACGCTCAAGGTGGGTCTCAAATGTAGGTGCAAATACGAGGACGTCGTCTAGGTAACACAGGCATGTTGACCATTTGAATCCGTGTAGCAGAGAGTCCATCATACGTTCGAACGTGGCGGGGGCATTGCATAGACCGAAGGGCATAACCTTGAATTGGTATAGGCCATCTGGAGTGATGAAGGCGGTCTTTTCTTGGTCTTTCTCGTCTACGGCAATCTGCCAATAACCAGAACGAAGGTCGATGGATGAAAAGTAGCGTGCGCCGTGGAGACAATCGAGGGCGTCATCAATACGTGGTAAAGGATACACGTCCTTTTTGGTGATTCGATTTAGATGCCGGTAATCGATGCAAAAGCGCCATGTGTTGTCCTTCTTTTTAACCAGGACGACGGGTGATGCCCATGGGCTTGATGAGGGCTCAATAATGCCTTTAGTTAACATCTTATTCACTTCAGCTTGAATAATCTGGCGCTCCGACGCGGACACGCGATACGGTCGACGGTGAATGGGAGCAGCATCACCGGTGTTGATGCGGTGCTTTACAAGAGAAGTTTGGCCGAGTGGTCGGTCGTCAAGGTCGAAGATGTCACGGTAGGAAGCTAGAAGGCGTGCGAGAGCGGCTGATTGCGCTGGGGGAAGGTCAGGGTCGATCATGGGACGTATTGACATGTCGAGGCATGTGGCATCGAGTGGGCGACAAGAAAAATTGGTGCATGCGTCGGCTGCGAAAGTGGTGACGTGATCATCGGCTAAGGACCGCAACGTGGCGATTAGGATGCCTTCAGGGAGGACTTGCTTTGTGAAGCCGAAATTTATGACGGGTAGACGGGTCCGGTTGGAGGCTACAGTTACGATGCAGTGAGGGACGGTGACGTCACGTGCCAGTAGGACATCAGGAATCGGTGTGACGATGTAATTCCCATCCAATACGGGTGAGGTCGTGGCGAATTCGGTGAATGTGAGGGCTTTAGGCGGTAAGCGGAGGAAGTCTGTGGCAGAAAGGCCGTGTTGAGGTTCAGGGTGAATATCCGGCTGAAGAGGAAGGTCTAAGCAAAGAGTACCAGCGGAACAGTCGATCAGAGCAGAATGGGTCGACAGGAAGTCCATCCCTAAGATGAGGTCATGAGGACAGTTCTGGAGCACCGTGAATAGAACAGGAATGTAACGGTCGGCGATGCTTATGCGAGCCGTACACATGCCAATGACAGGAACAGTGCCGCCATCGGCCACACGTACAGCTTCGGTAGCAGGAGGCGTGAGTACTTTTCTTAAGCGGCGACAAAGATGAACGCTGATTATGGACACATGAGCGCCAGTATCGACTAGTGCCGACAGAGAAATACCGTCCACGTGTACATCGACAAGATTTTTGTTCGTATGAAGCGTCAATGGAGGGTTGGTTCAGACAGGGATGATGCAGCACTACCTCCAGGGGCTGCACTGTCTAGTTTTCCGTCGGGTACGATGAAAAGTTAGGCGGCGAGTGATGGCGGCGTGGCTGGGGCGACGGGGAACGACGGCGTTGAGGGGACGGAGAACGAGCAGGAAGGCGGCTGTTAGACGTGTCGAAAGCAGGGGCGGTACGGCTGGACGAATACCGGCGAAGATCTTCATATGGGCTATAAGGTGCGAAAAACTGGCTCCTATGTGGCGGCGTCCAGGAGGCACGGCAGTAGCGGGAGACATGTCCAACGCGGTGGCACCGGAAGCAGATCGGTTTGTCGTCAGGAGTTCGCCATTCCGCCGGGTTGCGAGATCGTGGAGCAACAAATGGGTCACGTCGAGGTGGATTAATGGGAATTGGTCTGGAGGAGGGGCAAGAGATGGGGCAAGCATCAGGGAACCCGCGGTTGGCGAATTCTTGTCGTACGACCGCCTGAATAACGGAGATCGCGGGGGTTGTCGGCATCGTATGTTCGAAAGAAGTGGGCTGAAGCGGCGCTGGACTTGCTGCTTCAAGTTCCCGTCGAACGATACGCGTTACACTCTGCTCAAAGGGCGGTGTGACGGTAGAATCGGAGCAGGTGGACGTAGCCGCCGTGTTTGGCAACCGAGAAAAAGGAGGGCGCACCCGACGGCTTTTTGCTGTTTCGAAACGGCGGCATTCTTGAATTACACGGTCGATGGTCGAGACGTTAGTGTACACCAGCAAATTGAAGGCGTCGTCCGCGATCCCCTTCAAAACGTGTCCAACCTTTTCAGCCTCAGACATCGCCTCGTCCACTTTTCGGCAAAGAGCGAGAACTTCTTGGATGTATGACACATACGATTCAGTTGGCGACTGGACACGGGTAGCCAGCTCCTGTCGTGCAGCTGCGTGGCGACCGGTCGGGTCCCCAAAGATGTCACGTAGCTTCTCCTTGAACGTGTGCCAGCTGGTGAGTTCGGACTCATTTGTCTCGTACCAGACACGCGGGGTTCCGTCCAAGTAGAAGAGAACATTAGCGAGCATCATGGTAGGGTCCCAGCGGTGAGTTTGACTGACCCGTTCATAAAGGCGAAGCCATTTGTCGACGTCGAGGCCAGGTTGCGCAGAAAATGTCCCGGGATCACGGGGTGTTTGGACGGCGACAAAGGTTGTCGGAGAAGCCGCAGATGGTGAAGCGGACGCGTTGTCACTGAAAGCCATGGCGGGAAGCTGGAGGATGCGGCCACTGCGGAGCTGCGTGGTGAGGACGGGGATCGTTCCACCTCCACCAAATATGTTACGTGAGTAACGAGACAAAGTATTGCGAATATATTCGAAAAATATATTTGCAAGAGCGGTTGCAGCACTGGCCAGTCTGGCTCCGAGCTCGAGCAGCCAGCGACCCTCATCTTCTTCGTCGGGCGCACACGCGCATTCGCACTATGGTTTGTGGCAGCCTACAGGTAGCAATATGATGCGTTTGTTATTTCGTTTTCACCAAGACACACGGATGTTCCGTGGAAAATGAGTGAACGATCGTACCGTAAGCGTGATATACGCTGCAAGTCGAGGACATGCTTGGGGCTTTGTGTGAATGAACGAATGAATGAACGAATGAATGAATGAATGAACGAATGAATGAATGAATGAATGAATTAATGAATGAACGAACGAACGCCGCGCTGTCACCTCCGACTGCATGATGTAGTGCTGGTAGCCGAGCTTTTTGGAGAGCGTCACGTAGTCACTGCACATGGTCTCGTACGGGTACGGCAGGGAACGGCTGTCGGTCTGAAAGGAACAAATTTGCAGTGATCAATCATTGGCACCAACTATTTACCTGCCCACCTCCGTTTGAGACAATCATGCGTGATTTATGAACAAAGCGACTGGAGCTTTCTTTTTTCAATATAATTCGGCGCCCGCATTTGATTCGAGTGAGACTAGGAGAGGTGGGCGGGGGAGGTGAGGAACTTTATGCTTTGTTGTTTGTTCTTTTTTGTTTTAAAGATAATAGATAACTAGCATAGGAGTCGCCAGGGGGGTGCAATATGGGCACTTGCCCCTCTCGAGCCAAACCTGCACTTGCCCCCCAACACAAGCATCAACAGCGTCCTGCTCCCCCCCCCCCCGACACCTCTGCTAACTATGGTCAAGGCAACTATGTGTTAATAAATATCTATAATACCTCCACATGATCGAATGCGAAATTTATCGAATTTTTTTTTCGGCGCGTGCTACGTCTACGATCATCGCAAAGCTGTACAAAAGTATTTATAGCCCTATCTCTCTCTGCTCTCTATTATTCATCTCCCCCATTCCCCTCCCATGCGCAGGGTAGCGAACCGGCTGCCTATATAGGCTGGTTAACCTCCTTGCCGTTCTTTTCCTCCTGTTTTCTTTCTTTCCTTCAGATAGTATACTAATGAAGCAATGTTAGTAGCGTAAATGTTTTCTGGTGTTACTTTTTCAGTACATTTCGCACACATCATCAGTCAAGCGCCATGATCTCGTTGCCTGGAGTAAGCTCCGAATGCTCCAATCAGGGGCCAGAGGTGGCGTCACCTGGTAGGTGGCGATCTTGTACTTGTACCCTGCTCGAAACTTCATGGTGCTCCGTTCACCGTTGCCGATCACGTTCTGCTGGTGGAAGTGGCCCATCAGGAAGACCGTCTCGTTGTGGGCGCGTTCACTGCGAGCGCTCACCGACGCCAACATCTCTGTGAGCACAGTCAATCAAGCAGTCAATCAATCATTAAATCGACAGTACCATCAACAAGTTAGTGAATGAAAACTATCCCAACTTCGCGAACAAGGAGGGGGAGTTTTCGGCGGAAGACTAACTAATCGGGCAATGAGGGAGGTGCTAACAAAAGTTCTTCGTTCTTGTGATCCCGATTTGGGACAAGGTTATTTATGCATTGTTATTATTTAAATACGGTTGGCTTCAGTAGTATATGCGCTACATGTGGGGTAGCGAACCTGTGCCTTGTCTATGCCAAACCGCTTGACACTTATAAAACAAACGTTTTCTTAGACGCCAGACGGGTGGTCATTCTGCTGTCGCGTTGTTAATAACCATTTAGCAAGTGCGATAGAGTAATGTTCTGGAAAACAGAAATACCAAAAATGGGGGAAGGGGAGATTGGAGCGGGGAGGGGGGAGGTGCTTTTACAATTAGCGTGACGGACGCGAGCTTACTGTACTTCCAGGGCGACGGACAGTCCCAGTAAGGGCTGGTGCGGTTCCTCGCCAGGTCGAAGGTGTGGCACACGGTCTCAAAGGCGAGCGTGTACGAGGGCTGCCACCTGCGTAGTGTCGGACAGGACAGGAGATGTGGGGTTATCGCTTGACGTGCTTATTTATCCTTTGAAATTACCAGGTTAAAGTGACCCTGCAACACCTTTTGAGCATAGTCAGGAAATGCTGCCGATTGGTAGTAGAGGCGCCCGACAACACGTGAGCCAAATATTATATCGCAGCATGCGGTCGGGAATTCACAATAAATTATCAAAGTCAGCTAAAAATTGCTTTCTCTTTTCTCGACAAATCGTGCCACAAGCCCCAAAATCACTCGTAGGAAGCCCATCTGTAAGCCATTGGCTGATTTGAACATGGCGCGCTCGATTGTTACAGAGATCGCCACGAGAGGCCGCCACTTGTCCACGCGTGCGTGCACGATCGTACTGACAAAGCCACGTATTCGACGAAAAAAAAAAGAAAAAACGTGCTCAAGGTCATGAGTTGCACGTGAAGTTTTTTGTTTGCCCCTCCCATCCCTCCCTGCTTAGCTTCCAGCGCTTTCGTCGGGATCAGAGAAGAGAGTATGCGATTGCAGCGTGTGACAAATCTTTGTAACGCCGCTCGTACTGGACGGATTCTTAAAATTTTTGCGACGTTGCATTTGTGAGGCAATACGCTTTTCCAGTTAATTAATTCCGTAATTACTCCAAAAAGTGTTTCAGGGCCCCTTTAAGCTGTGCATCGCGCTTTAAACGCCTGGTTCGTGCACCCCTGGTATGTTTTAAAGGACTGCAATAGATGTATCGAGAGAAAGGACATGTCACACATTACCTAACAGTATCCCTGAACCACCCAAAGGTCGAAATTTAGTTGTGGCAGTTGTGCGCGAGTATTCAGTAAACATGCAGCCGTGAGAATTGTCCGAAACAGTGCCGTAATGGAGGAGTTACAAGTGTTTGATGTTACGAAAGAAGCTCCTATCGCTACCTTCGCTACGCTGTCCTGGCCGAGTGCTCCTCTTCACCGTGCCAGGAGACTGGGCGACAAGCGCGTGCTCCTGCGAGCTCACAAACTGTTGACATGTTCGGACGCGAGCAGTGACGTCACGACAACGCTGGGAATACCGAAAAGCCCGGGTAGCACAAGGAACCGTTTCGATTTATTTTGTGGCTGCCCCGGGGTGCCTAGCGCTGTCGCATTTGACATTTTTGATCGTGGCGGCATTCTGGACTCCAATGCGTGCGTTTTCTTGAAATGTTAAACAAAATTATCGTAGGCGGTTTAGGGACCCTTCTAAATACATATTCAGCGGGTTCGAACGCTTTGGCATGAAGAAATTTTGATAAAGTATAAAGTACAAAAAGTTACAGTGCGCTGAACCAGGTGTTTCTTATGAGATCAACCATTTCATATTGAATGTATTACCCATCATAAATTTGATTACTTGCGCGATTGGTGCATTAGCGTTTGTCAATTATGAAATTTAGCATCGCACAAAAGCCCGCGTGGCTTGCTACACAATTGGCTCCGTGGCACAATTTTTCCCGCTTTCTCCAAAATTTACAAATATGGTTCGGCCATATTTGTAAATCTGATTGATATGTGGGGTTTAACGACCCAAAACCACCATATGATTATGAGAGACGCCGTAGTGGAGGGCTCCGGAAATTTTGACCACCTGGGGTTCTTTAACGTGCACCCAAATCTGAGCACACGGGCCTACATATTTGTAAATCTTGGCCGGGACAACCTGTACGTTCGCTGGACGAAGACCCGTGACGTCAGCAACGCCGAATAATGGGTCTAAATGCATAATGTGTAGATTAGCAAAGAGGAAATTTACGTTTTGGCTGACAAGAACTACCCTGATATCAGTGATGATTGAAGAGCAAACGTGCGGATGACCTGGCGTCCAGAAAAGTAAAGTTATTCGTAGCCGAGGTTAAAATTCGCGCGTATATCCTAGGATTTTCTTCCAGGAAACCGAGTGAATCATAAAATTGAGGCATTCCCCAGAGGTTTTACGAGAACGTCTTGGGCAAAATTTAAAATATTATTGCGATATCAATTATATGTGTGGGCACTCTCGACGGGTTTTCACCGTCCATGTCGCCATCATGTTCCGTATTAATTCTATCCTCCCGCGCATCGTACGTTTTACTCGCGTGTAAAAGCGCGTCAGCGGGGGCGACGATGGCGGCCAAGCAGATATGACTATAGAGCCGACCCATCTTTGTTGCGTGCGAGGTTGTAGGCGATAACATGACCCCGCGTGCCAGGCTTGCTGTTGATTGTTACTCAAGCAGAGATAAAACGCCCCGTCCGTCTTCAAGGAGCATGAAGGAACACAGGTGGGGAGGGGGGGGGGGACGATATTTTAACCCTCGTATTCTAAACCCTCCCTTCACTAAAGGCTTCGCCTTCACTCGAGAAAGCCGATAGGAACGCCACCTCTAGGCACGCCAAGTCACTGCATATCAGCGATAGGCTGCTGCGATTCTTGAGTAGCGCAGCGTCATTTTCAGCCGAGTGGTGGCGCACTGCTCAACTCTGTCAAGTGATATTCGAGTCGATGAGCGTTTGTGAATACGGGGGTAAGTGCTTATACTTCAAGGTCGCGATCGCTGTCGTAAGCGCTATCTCGGCAGGCATCACAGGCGGATCGTATAACCTCCTCTACGCGAAGATACTGTGCGAAAAGTGCTTCACCTCATGGGACGGCCGTACTGTCTGACACCGACGTTCTGTAGAGTTAACGTGAGACCGGATCGAAAGAAGTTAGCTGCTGCAGTCTTACTTCGTACAATATTGAAACGTGCTGCTATCGCATTCATTACTTCGTCCCTGCGGTTCTCTGTTCGATCTATGAATCGGTCTGGCACGCGCTTCAAGGATTCTTGCTCACAGTTCGGCACAGTCGAAGTCCTGGCAGGCGGCGTCGCCCGATACGAACTTGCAGTCGAAGATGACGTCCTTTCGAGCGTACGAGTATTCGATCAGCCTCACTGTCACTGTGAGATAGGCGCCCACGATGCGTTGCTGTGAAAAGATAAGGCGGAGAAAGGGAACGAGACGTACTTTACTTATGTAGAAAACAGAGATAAATAAAAGTGAGCGAAATGCAAAGAGGTCAACGCCGCATCGAACGCGAGAAATACGATACAAAAGGAAAAGTGAAAAACCTTTACACGAATCTACATGACATTTATAAGAGTCTATACGTGTGCGAAAATGGCTCAAAAAGAGAGCTAAATGCAGGCACACGTTACCGAGTCGTTGTCGCTGCAGTCCATAAAGCTGTGCTCGCTGCACAGTCGAGTCATGTTGTAACTGAAAATTGAAAGACGAAAGACTCCATTAGACAATCCAGCTAAAAGCTGGGGCATCTATCTATCTATCTATCTATCTATCTATCTATCTATCTATCTATCTATCTATCTATCTATCTATCTATCTATCTATCTATCTATCTATCTATCTATCTATCTAATGACGCCAACTGGTATTTAGGCTAAAAAATACATAAAGTAAATGATTTGGTTAATTATGGCACACATGGATATCAACTAAAATGGACGAAAAAAGCACCTATGTTTCAATACTGATTGTTGGCCTAGTTGGTACTTGCTTAATCACATGCTTTGGCCGCAAATAACACAAAGTAAAGGAACAATACACAACGACAAGCACAAGCGGCTTGTCTTTGTGCTTGTCGTTGTGTGTTCCTTTACTTTGGGTTTGTGTTATTTGCGGCCAAAGCATGTCATTAAGCAAGCACCTATGTTTTGGCGGGGTCTGATCCCTCAGCCTTCATACTACGCGTCCGATAGTGAGCTACGATGGCGGGCGTTTCCTCTTCTGCACTGTTGGGTATTTTTGCGCGTGCAGTCTGCTATCTATAGTGGGAAAAGTGCTCTGCAGAAGACTTTTTGCGAAATCTCATGCAACATAAGCGCCAATACATACATACATACGTACATGAGTACGTACAGGCATGCATGCATGCATGCATGAATACATACATACATGCATACATACGTACATACATACATACATACGTACATACATACATACATACATACATACATACATACATACATACATACATACATACATACATACATACATACATACATACGTACGTACGTACGTACATACGTACATATACATACATACATACGCACATACATACATACATACATACATACATACATACATACATACATACATACATACATACATACATACATACATACATACATACATGCATGCATGCATGCATACATACGCACCCTTTCTCCATGCAGAGCGTGACGGCCGGGAACTGTATGCCGGCCATGCGGTCGTAGCCGTACATGACGGCGGTCGGGTACGACTCGTACTGCAGGATGTCGGTGCGCGCTTGCACCACGCAGAATGCGGCGCACACCGCCTGGCACAGCAGCCGCACGCTCCGAAACAGGCACGCAAGGCTGCGGTGAATCGGGATGAGACCAGAAATGGTGGAACACGTCGCTGGAGTCAACGCGAGAAATCCGCGTATTTCAAACGCCCTTGACCAGGCCCGTAGACAGGATTTTTTCTTTCGGGTTGGGGAAGGACTTGTTGAAGGCCTTGACAAAGACCTACTTTTATTATTCGTGCTAGGTCTAAAATTTCCCTTAATCTAAATTTAGGTATAGGTAGGGCTCTATCAGTGCATCATCATTTCTATTTTCTTTTGTGGGGTGGGAAAGGTGGGGGTCACGTTTATTTACCACAGCCAAAAAGGGAATTATGGCGACGCCCAGGTACTTTATTAGGAAAGGTCTGTACACCTTTTCAGGGAAGGCTATACTTAGGTGCCGCCATAATTCCCTCTGGGCTACGCTAAATATGCATGACTTCCTAAGAATGCACTGCCCTGAGAGCAAGGTCAGCGTGCGTCAGCCGCCATAATTTCGTGCCATGGCACAGTTCACGGACGAGTTGCTCCCGCTCTCCGTTGAAAAGGTGTATAGTCGAAAAGTGATACCTAAAGCGCAAGAAAACGTGCGTTTCACCGCATTTCTCTTCTGAATAGGATTGCTATCAATAAATGTGCAGAAATCGACGCATCGACAGACCCTGAAAGATATTCTTCTTTTCTAATTTAGCACGATCTCTCTGAAGAATTTCAAGCACTGTGTAGAATGTGACAGTTCCTCGCTTTCCACAGCGACGCGTCAACACGAGATGAAAGTACCAGCAGCAGAACATTGTACACGGCTACCGTTAACTCTGTAGATCATCCAGAGCGCGATTTCACTTCTCCTTTACATCGTCCAAGTGGAATGTTGCGCTACGCAGTACGGATCTATGGGCAGTCCAATGGGCCCACGACGGGGCAGACAGGTTAGGCCTATCTGTCTCAACGTGGGAGCGGCCCGCTATACGTGCTATGTTGCGCCCCGACGGACATATAGTTTTTTTTTTTTCATACCATATACAGCACACACGTCTTTGAAAGGTATATGTGGCTGGAACGTTTGTCGATTGACTGTGTGTACATGTTCCACCATGCTACGTTTCTTCACGGCAATAAAGGTTCCTGTTGAGCGAGTTGGTGTTGTATTGCGGACGATATTTCATAGCGCAAAGGAGAAAAGGAATATTAAGAAGAGAAGAACACAGTGCGCAGGGCGAGTGCTAATACACCGACTGACTGTATTCTTCTGCCATTGTCATCTTTTTTTAAAGGAACATTATTATTGTTCTTATTTGATTATTCTCTTTTTTATCAAGCGTTGTGTAAAAAAAAGTATTACAAGGTACAGTGTGGCCAATCCCCCTTTTGGGTATGAGCCATGATCTAGGCGGCAAGACAAGACTGTATTCCGAGATAAAAAAAAAAGTAGACCCCCACAAGCGCATGCCGCCGCTGCATGCGTTGCTAATGAAGCATCGAATCAAAAGGCCATACTCGCTATTGGACAAATATACCGTAGTGTCGCTAATATAGTCCGTGCCTTTGTTCTTGATTCATTAGGCTTGCAGCAACTCTCTTTTCGCGGTATCAATGCTTCTACCCAAGATCTTAATCTCGTGTAGCCATGGCTTAGCGTGGATGAGCGCTCGCCCTATATACCGTCTTCTGCTGTCTTCTCAATATTTATTTCTTTTCCACCTTTGCGCAGGAAAGCTCGGTCTCGGTTGCTTCACTTCTCCAGCGTCATGTGACTCTTGTGTCAAACGTCATTCGTGGAACAGTGAAATTATTGCAATGATTTGAGTCGTTCATAAAGCGCGAATATTTAGGGTGCCCCCTGTATGTATGGCTTCTCTGTTTTACCTAGAACTGATTATAGGGTATACTTGTAAGCAGAAGCGTAGCCATAATTTCTTTTTTTTTCTCAAAGAGGGGCTACTGTTCAGCAGTACATTATGTATGTTCCTGCGTGTGTTAGAACTGGTTATAGGGTATGTAAGCAGAAGCGTAGTCAGAATTTCTTTTTTTTTTGTCAAAAAGGGGCTACTGCTCAGCAGTACATTACGTATGTTCGTGCGTGTGTTTGTGCGCTTGTACGTACTCATGCAAAATTGAAAAATTTTGGGGAGAGGGAATGGTAGTTTTAACCCCGCCCCCAACCCCTGGCAACTCCAATGCTTGTAGGGCCATAGGCGCGCGCCGGGCTCTCTGTTAAAACGCCAAAGTGCCCCCCCCTCCCCCTCATCTCAACCGTTGGTGTAGTCTAAGAGACAACATTCTCCACAATGGCTGCAAAAATTTGAATAAATCGCTGAGGCATTTCCCACCATGAACTGCCTTAGGTCCCCTATAGTTTTTCAGGGAGTATAGTGATGGGAAGTAAATAGTGCTTGTAATAAATGCAGCACCAGGTGACTTCATTCTTGATTACGATTAAAGACCTACGTGAACGTCGCCCTTCACTCTAGATAACGACAGGACAAGTAGACTGAGTTGAAAGTGTGGGGTAGACTTTGCGCCCCCCCCCCCCCTTCATCTTGGTTGATTATTAGGGAGCCCTCCCTCCCGCTTTGCGTACGCTAGTGTGTAGGGTGGCCATACAGTTAAATTGGCGCCGATGCGGATGCGTATCTCAAAGCTGCTTTATAGATGAAGGAAGCCAAGGTTCTCATTGTGGGTCAAGCGACAAATTCACAGCAACAGAAGCGACACCTGGCGAGGAGGAAGTTGAAAGCCGTCGAATGTAATGCATGCATGGTCGTTGTCACCGACCTGGCCTTGTTGAGCGGGTCCTTCGTGCGTTTCGCGATGACGGCTTGGATGCGGAAGAGTATCTTGGTGACTCCGCTGTACATGGACAGTCCCAGCCAGAATCCCAGGTAGCCGCCGATCACGGCAAGCACGGTTGTCGACTGTGCGTCAAATCAATCAGCCAACTGGTTAATCAATCAGGTAATTAATCAGTCAAAGAAAATTGAGAGGCACGCGCGTGCCCGTAAACAACTTTAAGCCCTGCAGCATTGTGCATGGAACGCCAATACTGTACAACAACAACAACAACAACAACAACAATAATAATAATAATAATAATAATAATAATAATAACAGTAATAATAATAATAATAATAACGATTATTATTATTATTATTATTATTATTATTATTATTATTATTATTATTATTATTATTATTATTATTATTCCCATGCAAATGAGAGAAGATATTCTTCTCGGTGTGCTCTTTGACAGGATACGGAATTCTGCACAGGGTAGTAAAGAGGAAAAAATTGTCTTACTGTGTACATCGGGATGGTCTTCAATATGGCCACGTAGCGGACTGGGATAGTGAGTTTCATGTTCAGGTAGTAGTACCTGCGGATATTCATTTGTCTTTATTTATTTATTTACCTCTTTTTTTATCGAAGGACGTGCTTCGTTGGGTTTTTATTGAAGGACATGCTTTGGTGGGTTATGACGAGCGGGGTCACATTTCTCACGTATATGGATGCGCGCACTGGCAGCGTGGCTTAGAGTGTTGATCTCACCCGTTGAATGGTATTCCACTCTCTCTACTCTGGTAGCCCAGAGTGATGTCGTAGGTCGTTTCCCTGCAAGAGATGTATGTAAATGGCTTTAAGAGATTAGTATAAGATATCAGTATCCTGTATATAACGGTCAGTCGTAGCGGTAAGCTAATCAACTGTCTGCATGCGCAGCGACTGCGGTCTGTACTGAAAACGGCACAGAATCCTATTCCACGCAGGTTTTAGGAAGCTTTATACAGACAGATGGACTTTACGAGAAGGCAAACACTGCTGCCATGTCTTCGCCTTCTACACTTACTCGCATGGATTCCTGCACGCTTCTCTGCAGACGCGGTCGTAGATGACCTTGCTCCTTTTGAGAACACAGTCAGCTGTGCAACGACAGGAAGGAGAGGGAGGGAAAGGTGAAGAAAAAATGTTTTTATTACAGCACAGCTGTTATACTAGGTTTGAGTGCGCTGTAGTGGCGAACCGGCACGCCCTATCTTCGTCCTATTCTTCCTCTTCTGCTTCGCTCCCAAAACATGTGCGCCCATTTTTCTGGCATGGAATGAAAGAAGTTTTTGAATGTGAAACTATAGAGAAGAGCACGATTGCATTTCGCGCTAATGGTCAATGTTTATTTGGCAAGGCGAAGCTGACAAGCTGTTATTAACAAGGCGCATTTGATGACGTCCAGTGATATTACGATTGGCTACGCCGATTATGGCGTCTGTCGCCGTCCGTGAACCATCGTCGCTTGAAGTTTAGCAAAAGTACATTCTGGACTAGTACGACATGATACGGTTATTTGTGGCACGAAGAAAGGCATCACTAGGCGCGGTGTGTCGTAGTATTGCGTGACGCGATGCTCGGCGATGTACTGACGAGAACATACATAACTACACTCTGACATACACAATCCTGTAAAGAATACTTTGTCGCATTACTACACAAATTGAGGAGAAACCAAGTTTACGGCGCTTTTAAAGGGCCATTCACCAGGTTTGACAATTTTGAGCTGACAAGCGCAATGCGTAGATGAGGCGTTCACGATCACGTCTGCAAAAATTTGCAACGCTACACGCCGCGGAAATGGGTGAAATTTCAAGATGAATGCCGCTCCCCTTTCCTTTTGCGGGCGCGCGCGCCCAGAGAATGAGGGCATGACGTGCGCTGTTGCGACGCGCACCTCCGACGACGTTACGAAGGGCGCCTCGAATCTCTCCGCTGCAACCACTGTTTCGAAAGACGGCGACGCCAACACGGTCCCGAAGGCGCCACTGCTTCGAACTCCGCCGGAAAGGTCACCTGCCGTTTGGTAGCGTGGGTTTCTCAGCTCGCGACTGCTTCTGCGCAAAGCTGATAGACGAGCGGACGAGACGACGTGTGAGTTAAACAAGGTTTATGTACAGCTTATATACAGAGGCGTTACAAATTCGGCACTGGGGCCGACAGAGACGCGAAGAGCCGAGCTCTCCTCTTTAACACATAGGTCTGCTCTAAATGGGTCTCTCTCGACGCGCCGCAGGGCTTCTTTTATTTGCACCGGGTCCAACCAAAATGTCCAATCAGAAGCGCCGCTGGTCGTGAGGCCAAACTCCTCCAATGGGGTCGCCGCTGGGCCGCGTCATTCTTTCTCATCAAATCTGGAGAGGCTGCGCTGCAGGTGGCTGCACCCAAGAACGAGTGACGTCGCCGCGCATTGCGTCACCCCCCAGACAGGAAGACGCGGGTTGTTTACGGGCTCGCTGGCTGCGCTTACTCTCAGCACGTGCGCGCCAGAAAGGCGCCGCGCGTGTTTACGCCGTTGAGTTGTTCGCGTCAGGCGTGCTGGCCTTGACACAGATTGCCTTTTTCAGAGGCACGGACGTTCGCTGTGGACTCGCAGGCATAACAGCGCGTATGAATGGCCCTACTTACACGGCAATGCAATGACGCTGGTCCTCTACGAAGACGACTCTGCTCTGACGACTCTGCTCTGACGTTGCCAACAGTGGCACGTGACATGGCGACAATTATTTAACACGACATGCGTAGTTTATGTATTTGTTGCTTGAAGATATTATTAAATCTCTAGATAAATAATGAGAAGCACTAAGAAAATGTGAGCGTTCTTTTATTTTTCATTTTTTCCCAAGAACTGCAACGTGGCGCGGGGCTAATGTGCTGGCGTTTTGTATGCGTTCATGTCACCATGGTCAGCGCATCGAGCAGCCGACAGTCGTGGAACGTTCCTACGGTTTCGCGCACTCATTGTGCTCATGTATTCTACCGCGTCTAAGCCAGCGTTTCCAAAGCATCCCGCAGAAACAGGCAGTAGATCTCTAAACAGCGATGGTCAAAAAAAAAAAAAAAACGCCGCTCGCATGCACGGGGGTTGGGCTTGTTCGGGCACGTCATGCGCACGTGACCTCTTGGTTGGATGCCTGAGAGGGTGGGGAAGAGATTTGGCTTGCCAAGGCTACGCGGAGGAGCGGCAAGGGTTCCGAGCTGGCCTCTTCTCATCCTCGTTTCGCAACGCTTCAAAAAAAAAAAAAACGTTTTCTCAGCTCGTAATTAACTGATTCAAAAAAAAATTGTGGCGAAATATTCCTCATCGGACATCCAACACGTAGATTAGTAGGTCTAACTAAACTTTGGTATGGGACCTGGTGAGTGGCCCTTTAAAGCACACTTTGCCTCATTAATAATCATATTGAAGTGAAGCCTATTACTGCAAAATGCGAAGTGGTCGCACTCATGCGAAGCCAACTACATTAAAGGGCCCTCTAACACTTTTCACGACTTCATAGTTTTAGATGTTTTTCTAGCTGGTTGCGGAAACTGGTAACTTAAGAGATAAGTGCCGCAAGAATAACAGGGATAGGGCCACGCAGTGCAACGTTATTCAGCGTAGAGATATCAAAACAAAATAAAATGGATGCTTACCCTCAACTCGATTTTCGCGGGCTTACCTTACAGCGTTTCCCTCGCCCTCTGACGTCGAAAGGCTGCCCAATGAAATAAACTGAAAGCCCTACCGCACAAAAAGTTCGCAATGACATATTGCCCGTTATGTCCAACGTATTCGTGACGCCGTTGCGATGGTAACAAATAATGTGGTACTTGAAGAGGAAAGGACACGTGCGAGACAAGCCAGCTCGCGAAGGCTTCTGTAATGTTTTGTAGCTTTACTTATCTTTCTTTTTGTGATTTTGTTTATATATCAATGCGTTTACACTTTTCTCTTTTAGTTTCTTCAAACAACGGTACCCGCGGCGTCCCCAGTGTGTTTTCTCCAGCACCGTCGTGTCGTTCGGCACATTCTTTGATCGGCTTTGCAGTTTTCAAGCTTGAAAGGTCGGACAGCTTTATTCTCTTGCGCTTTGAGTGAAAAAATCATGCTAAAGAAAATGTAAATCTAATAGTAATTCTTATTTTGATGCAATGCCGAGATGGCATTTAACGTTAAGTTACCCAATCATATGGTGGCAAACCTTCCGGCGTCATTTCCACTCACAATAGTTCAAGCAAGCACTACTACGAGTTATGCAGTGGGCACCGATGTTTTCAAGCGTTAGAGGACCCCTTTAACAGGCGTGTTAAACTGATGTGTTAAAGAAAAAGACAACTGACTCTTCGATAAACTTCCTTTCCTTCGTTTGAAATATTTAGTTATTTGACGAGGCGAAATACTTCCCATATGCAGCCAATCTTTAGCTCGTAAATGAGATTGACACTGAATGCTCTTCTTGATTGATTTGGAGTGCAAACTTTTGAAGGCTATGAAGCTAAAGTTGTTTGAATTGTTTCATTTTAGGTCATGTCATGCGGCATATTGGTTCCGTAAAGTGTAAAAGATAAAGAATAAAAACGTCACTGGCCAATGCAGACTGTATAACAGATGTTATTCTTCGGGTCACAAAGAAATGCCTTGTTGCGCTTGAAGGACTTGCGTTTTAAATCTCATTCACATACTGGGATTCATAGACTCATGACGTCACGAGCTTGCTAGCTGATGAACTGAAAATCGGCCATGAGAAAAACGTTGCCGTGGCGGTTATGTTGTTACGGGGGGACAATATAACCAGTGGAGAAGGCATGGCAGCCGTAAATTACCGGTCTGTATGTCGTCGCACATCACTTGGTCGAGCTTGTTGCGGAAAGGGTAAGTCTTCATGATGCAGCCGCAGTTTAGGAAAGTGATGTTCATGCGGCACTCTTCCATGCAGAGCTGCGAGAAAATTTCGATCGATCTCTTGAAAGAGGGGAGGGCTTGAACAGAACGTAACGTTTAGTCATTTATGTTGAATATTTGAAATATATATATATATATATATATATTATAGAGCATACACTCTATCCTGCCCGCCCGCTGGTTGCGGCACTTAATGCCGGTCGCGAAGGCTAAATTTTCGGCGGAAGAGACAATCTTGAAGCCCGCTTACTTAGATTTAGGTGCACGTTAAAAAACCCGCAATTGTCTAAATTACTGGAGCCATCTACACGGCATCTCTCACAATCATATAATGGTTTTGGGACGATGAATTCCAAGTTATTATTATTATTATTATTATTATTATTATTATTAGTAGTAGTAGTAGTAGTAGTAGTAGTAGTAGTAGTTGTCGTAGTAGTAGTAGTAGTAGTAGTAGTAGTAGTAGTAGTAGTAGTAGTAGTAGTAGTAGTGAACTATATACAGCATATATTAAGGCATTAAGGTAGACGTAGCATTCAGGCATATTCGTCATGTTATTGCGTGGTGTACGGAACAGTTCACGATTGAAGGGAAGAACGAAGTGCATGTTGCTCATATGGCTGGCGCCTTATCTGCGTGGGGCTGTGGAAACGGGGGTTCATGCTCTGCACATGTGCATCGAAAGGAATCGAAACTGTCAATCGCAAGTTATCTGCTAGAAGTACAGGTGACTGCGCTCTTACAAGAGAGCAATAGCCGGACATGTGTAACGTACGAAAGCGCTCCTTACAGCAGTGAACCTCTTTCTGTGTGCGTGCCCTCTTTGATATTTGAGAACTTCACAGAGAACGTACTGCAGCTGCGAAGAAACCATCGCGGACCTTCTGTGCGAGTGCACCCATTTCGACGCGCAAAGACGAGAACTGACTGCAGCTCTGGAAAGACTGGATGATCGGCCTTTGTCGGAACACAGGATTCTGGGTCATTGGCCGAGCCCATCCTCAGCCCAGAAGGCTTTGAAAGCTTTGCTGCGCTTTTTGCGAACAACTCCATGGCCTCAGAGACAGACTTTAGTGTATTATACTCTTTGATATTGCCTTTCCTCTGTCGCATTTTTTTATAATTTCTCTCTCTCTTCGCAACATTTCTTTTTAACATCTTTTATTCCCCTCACCCCTTTCCCCAGCACAGGGTAGCCAGCCGGTCTAAGAACTGTCTAACCTCCCTGCCTTTCCGCTTAAACTTTCTTCCTCCTTCCTCACAGAGAACGTGTTCATTGGGCACCGTAAACGACGTCACGCAACAGCCAGTGACGGATAGACGGGCGGGCGTTTACGAAGTGCCACTCACCGTTTGAGTCATGTAAGCCGGGTAAAATCGATGCGTGCCCAATAGCTTGTAGTCCACGCAGTTGGTGTCGTACGGCGCCGGAAGAGCCACGCTGCCCTTCTGCGCGCAACAAGAGACGGGCCAAGTTCAGAAGAGCGTCGTGCTTCGCAGTACACGCCTTGCGGCGGTGTTGCGACAGCTTACGCTGTGCGCCGAAACGAACTACGGTTCTTGAAAACTGGTAAACGCAAGATCTGCACTGCTTACGGTGTGATCGGATCCGCCGTCCGGCGCCAAGTCGACTGCCGTGTTGACGTTCCAAAGAACCGAAATTTCGATAGGTGTGTATGCGGTTCTCGTCATTTTCCCGAACTTGCGGTCTGGCACTTGAAAATGCTAGATTTGCTTCTGTTAAGGCACATTACTTGAAACCCGACGTGGTTACATTATTGTTATTATGATAGTAGTAACACTGACGCTCAAGGGAAAAAGGCAAAAAATATTGAAGGCTCGTTTTTTTTTTTTTGAAAAATGGTTAATGTGAAGCGGCAGATAACAAGGCCAAGAAAACTATAGGGTACGTTAATTGTACTATATTAGGTGTATCGTAGTAATTGTGGTATAAAATGTGAAGCACAGGACCGAGTTGGCTGGCGGAACATGGGAGAGGCCTTTGTCTTGCAGTGGACGTAGTCAGGCTGATGATAATTATGATGATGATGATTACGATGACATGTGATGAGAGTAAAGGGAACGAAAAGACAACTTGCCGCCGTCAAGGGCTGTACCTGCAAACTCCGAATCACGCGCTTGATATGCTCCTACCTATTGAGCTATACGGCAACGAAGGTCGCAGGTTCGGTTCCTGCCGACAAGTTGTCTCTTCGTCCACTCTCCTCGCATCTATGCCGCTATTACTACGATGCACTCGAAACAGAATTATTCACGTCCCATACACTTTCTTGGTTTTATTATTTGATGTCATTCATCGACGCTTGAGGGGTCATTCGCTGTAGACATTGGATTGGCATACTATCCACACTGCATGCGTGGCCTTATCGCCGCACGTCATAGAGTTTCTAGGAGCGTTGAGTCTGCTAAGCGGACTATCCGTCCCAGCGCGCGGCGAGTATTTATAGATCTTGACAGTGGCCTAATCGATGACAACAGTCAACGCCGGGCCCTCTGGCTCTATCTGATCGGTTTATGCTCCAGATGGACTGTCCATGCACAGTGGACACTAGCACAAAACGCGGCATCTTGAATTCGATTTTACTCGGCGAATGCAGTTGTACGTACAATATTACCTGTTCGATGCTGTACTCGTAGTTTCCGTTCGGTTCGAGGATGACGGTGTGTTTGGCGCCGGCGTCCAGGCTGTCCACGTGGTGGAATCCAACGTCGGCCACGTACCGGTCGAGTGACACCAGCCGGCTTATTTTCCACGTGATGAACATGCTGAAGTCTGTGTTGATGGCAGATAGATAGATAGATAGATAGATAGATAGATAGATAGATAGATAGATAGATAGATAGATAGATAGATAATAGATAGATAGATAGATAGATAGATAGATAGATAGATAGATAGATAGATAGATAGATAGATAGATAGATAGATAGATAGATAGATAGATAGATAGATAGATAGATAGATAGATAGATAGATAGATAGATAGATAGATAGATAGATAGATAGATAGATAGATAGATAGATAGATAGATAGATAGATAGATAGATAGATAGATAGATAGATAGATAGATAGATCTCTATTACTGATAAGCAAACTGCGCACAATACAGAGAGAAAGAGAGGAAATGGTGTGAATTGCATGACAAGCAGCGCGGAATCAGCCGCACCTCGTGTTTGCTTTATTTTGTTCAATAGCCAGTATATTCGTGGTATAAACATCTTTAAGAGATAGGTATATTTTATGTACAGCTATGTATTGATACATGCTTAAGTAGCATAAAATAAAGAAGTTTGCGATACTACAGAACTTGCCAAGAATCCGAATAGAAGAAAACGTTGGCGGCGTAGCAAGAGAATGGTGCAGGTCTAGAAGTCTATCGTGCACATTCGTATAGACAATCCAAGATACGAAGCATGCGAGCCAAATGATTTAGGTTTACCGCTGGCGTGAACCACTTTTAAGTAAGGCGCGCTTTATCACGTCGTGTCATACCGACCGAAGAGTGGCGGGTACTCGTGGTAGGCGGACATCTCCTGGTTGCCTTTCCAGTTGAGCGTGTAGCACATGTACTTGGGCAAGCGAGAGAAGGACTGCACGATCTGCCTGCGACGAAGTACAGGAATGCGGCGATCGTCACAAATGCCGTGATTCACTTAAACGTCCATCACAATCAACATATCGTGGTGAGCGTGCAAGATCAACAACATACACATTCTTCGCGAGTACTATACTGTTTGATGAAAAGGTGTATGTCTAACATTTGTCTGACCAAGCAATGAAATGTGTTGTCTATTAAAATTGTTATACGTTCGATTGCCTTATATGTTCACAAGCTATCGTATGCAAGTGGTATAAAGATTTGAAATGTGTAATTCAACGGTTCAGAGCTTGCAAAGTACAGTCTTACTATAAATAGAGTGATTTGGAAGGCAAAAGTATAGAACTGTGATTTAGAAGGAACGAGTCTGCCCTGATTAATGATTACAAGAATAGAAGAAGAAAAGGGGCGGTTTTTTTTTCTTTCTCTTTCCACAATTCATAAGGGAGCCCAGATCAGCTTCCTCGGTGGGAGGGCAAAGTGTATGAAAGAGAAAGGCAGGAAGAAAAGGTTACCGGTACGTTGCGCGAATATCTTCAACACCAAGTGCTAGGCTGCGGTACCACTCTCCTCATTGGAATAGCCGGCGCGTGTCTGGGGGAACTGGGTATCGAATCCAGTGCCTCCTTAGAGCGAACGCTCGAACCACCGCTGTGGTCTTAGAAAAAAAAAGAAATAAAAACGAAAGGGCCACTCAGGCTTCCGCTCCAACCCCAATCCCTCCTGCGGAGCGTCTCCCGGTCTTGAATCTGCCTATACCTCGACGTCCGCCACGTTGTTTGAGTCAAACGGGACTTGTGGGAAAACGTGTATGGTTTCGGAATGTCACTCGTTGGCAGCTCACTTGTCCTCCAGGATGAACTTGTAATAGTAAAGTGTCGGGTCCTCGATGGTCGTCTGGATGACGTCGGTGGCGTCGAGTGCAATCTCGCCCAGGTTTCCGTCCTGGTCGAGAACACTGCGCAGCTCCGGGATCTGCGTGGACGCAGCTATAGGTGACGTCATAGAAACTGGCGGGCACATTTAACTATGTCACTTTATATCCGGCAGTATAGAGTATATAGTATATCCGGCATGACACCGTTTGCGTTGATATGACCACAATGATTTCCCATGTATGTATGTATGTATGTATGTATGTATGTATGTATGTATGTATGTATGTATGTATGTATGTATGTATGTATGTATGTATGTATGTATGTATGTATGTATGTATGTATGTATGTACCGCATCCTGCGTCGGTATCTCTTAAATGTGAAGCACTTCTTGCCTGCTGCAAGCACTTTTGACGTCTGTCTGCGTATCTATCTATATAGCCGCCTACGTCTGGGTGCTCTCATGATCACCCCCTTAACTTGGGGTACACAAAAATTAGTACGGGAGGGTAAGATGGTTTGCCGAATACTACGCGCTGGTCGCGACATGAATAATGACACAATCTTATCGTGTACGTCGTCAAACACTTTCCAAAAAACAGTGGCACATACCCCGGTGCCTGTATGTACCGGTGTTATGCGGGTATGTGCCACAAGCAATAAAAAATTTATATCTGCCCAGGAACGGCGAGAAGAAAGATGGGTAATTTTAACGTTCGAGCGTTAAAAAATGCTGACACGGGCAGCGTTGACCGGGCAAATGCAAAGAATAAATGTCAGTAGAGCTGCAAGAATCGAGTCCTACAGTATTCTGCGTGGCAATCAAGTATTCTACCACAGAGCCGCGCCAGGTCTCGGAAATACTTTGCGGATAGGTCCTAATGTTCGTGAAACGTCAATTCTGGTTGCAGCGCTGGCTATACAATTTTGTAAACATTAGATATGTACTCCTGTGATACAGCCATCATGTCAGGTTAACGTCAATTGTTGTGAGGCGCCATCCGCTGAGTATGATTTGCATAGCAGTGTTGAGGGCTACCATCCTCGTGAGCCTCAGTGCAAACAACAGCGCTTCATTTGATCTTACCGCTTCTGGTGTTCCTAAATATCTATGTTGCTGTCGGCATCGTTACGCAACTGCAAACAACTGCTAATATAATACATGTGCGGCTCTTTAATGCATGTGTGCGCACGCGTGCACTTGTACATGTATTAAGCGCCACTTTTTAACGTCTCCCTCAATAAATAAATTAAAACGGTTTAACCTTGCATCCACAATCTTCGCATAAGATCGATTTCCAACGTACGTGGGATCTGCCGGATCGTTTTTTTTTTTCTCTACCGTTAGGTCAATCCCTATAGAGAGCATATCGAAGTTTCAATAACAACCAATAATGCGGTAATGTAATTGAACGAGAATTTGGTTGTGAATGTAACATGTTGCCTATGCATACAGCATGTGGATTTTAACTTCTGGAAGTAGTACGGTGGCTATAAAAACATGGTGTAATGGAGGACTAATTGATTCATAGTTTTGATTGATATCATTTCTTCTTTTTGATTGGGCATCGAGGATAAGAAAGCTTTCTCACCTTGTCGTCAGTGAGGTTGCAGAACTTTGGGTAACGCTGGCACAACTTATCTTTCTTGATCCTGTAAGACGGGTCAGTGAGAAATGAAGAGACAACTCTGAAGGGTTAGATTTAATGCATTGCTTTTCTCTACTGCGTGTACTCAACCATGGGACCCTTTTCTCATTGTTCGCCACCCATCTGTTCATGAATCAGTGTAGTGTATGGAAATGAACCTCACCATCCATCTCCTCTTATACCTCAGCACTTGCCTCGTCTTCGAATTCGCCGTCGCTTATAACATTTTACTTAGGTGCGAAGATATTAGTAGGTAAGCTGCATTAGAACCGAGTATTACGAAATCGTGAGATTGATGCAGAGCTAACAATTGAAAACACTAGACGCGCTAAGCGCACATATGGTCGCAAGTTAACAGTTAAGTCTCTGTGGACAGAGCCATTTATAGTAACAATCAGGGCTACCTACAGCTCGGACCCCACAGAGTGTTTCTTTTTCCTCTTCCGCAGTGATTGATTTCAATTGTTGTCATAGTTACTACATTACAGTTAAGATCATCGAACGTTGTCTCCTATGCTTTCCTCGGCTTACTTTTCCGATGGAATATTTTGATTGTATCTGACAAAGAGACAAGCCCCTCGTGCGATCGCCCTGCTTTGTGTGTTACCAGTTGGTGACGCAGACGGATATTCCGGGAAAGCGCAGGGTCTGCGTGCTCTCGATGAGCACGTCCACGACGGTCGGCCGACCGAAGAACGAGACCAGCGTGCCGGTGGCCTGGTACAGCAGGCCGGACAGCATCACCGTACCGCTCACGATCCGCAGGACGCGATACTGAAGCCGCAGCCTGCGTAAGTCGGAGATGAATGGAGAGGAAAGGAGGGTATAGGTTAACCTAGCTTTGGCTTGGTTGGTTACCCTACTCTTGGGGAGGGGGGGAATGGGGAATAATAGAAAGAAAAGTATCGAGAAGAAAGAAGAGTTAGAAAGACATAGATAACAGTCAGTTGGAGAAAAAGATGAGCGCCTCGCGCCGACCTTATATCAAACAACCGAATCGCGACAAGTTCCCAACAGGCTTTATTTAGCGCGGGAGTGTCGCACAGCCCTGTAGCCAGGAATATTATTTTTCGGAAAGTGGGTGGGGGGAGGCGAATTTGTCGAAGGCCTTGGGAAACACATATTTTTTATTATTTGTCTTCAGTAAAACATCGCTCCCTTTACATCCTAATTTCAGGAAGGTGGAGAGGGCAGCTTAGTCCCCCCCCCCCTCCCTCCTAGCTACGAGTCTGTCAGAGCTCGTCTCACGGACGTTCCGAGATGGGCTTGATACTGGACCATATGGCAAGTGGTGTCAAGTTATGAACGTGCCCATAGATCTTCAGACTAGTGCGAGCTGCCTTCCCAAAGACATTTCTCTCGCGACGTTGCGAAAAAAAAACCGCTCGACCACTTTAACTTTTACAGACCGATCTACTGCCTTCGAAAAGCTTCGGGATGCTTGTGAGGTTTCGTGAAGTTTATCACTGCAACTGTTAGCTGGTCCTTCAACAACGCTGTGCATTAGTCTGTACGAAATTAAGTCAGTTGAAGGAGGCACGCATAACTTTATGGTTAGGTTGGTTTAGTCTCACTTTTTCTCCGCAGTCTTCATCTCGGTCCCAGACAGCGCCACCTGTCGTTGTAGTCCGCTGATGACTACCTTGCCCCGCGTATTGTGAGGACCACCGCCGTTCCAACGGACACTATATACTGCCTCTTTTTGTCTCGTTTTCATGAAACTGTTGTGGGTGGGGAGCACATACCTGTAACGCTGGTCAGAAAAGGATGGAGGTGACATCAATGATATGGTAGCTGTTGAAGGCTGGGACCAGGCCACAGTGTTTCGTGACTCTTAAAATGAGATATCGACCTAGATTCGTGTGCGTGCGCGAGCCCATACGCTCTTTGCAGGCGAAACGCTGGTGGGAATGCGACATGTGTTAAGTAGTGCCACGCCACATCTGCATACTGTGCGCGATGTAGATATTAAAGATATATCGACTACGCGTATCGCGTCACGCGGCAATCCTCATAAAAAACGCCAGGCCTGCGCGGAAGGCGCAGCACAGTCATAGCGAAAGCTAGAAGAGCGGCCTTTCAGAGCTTTTTCTGAGCATGCTTGATACCCACCAGGGCATTAATAATAAAATTTTTGGGGTAATAGGACGGTGTTTGCTATGCTATTTTTCGTCATCTTTCTGGGAAGCGTGGTATCCGCTAAACACTTGTAAGGAATTTTGTGCCAACTGTTCATGCAGTGGCTGACGACGATGAGGAATTGTGGATTAAGTGGGTATGCTCTACAGTTAATAGGTAAACCAGATCAAGCTTTTGTAATGGGTTGGAGCATTGGACGACCCACTTGTTACCATATTAGCATTGTGCAACGACTGGTTGTTCTTTCGCTGTTTTAAAACGCTTTATAAGTCTTATTAACGCGATTGCTTTCCGGATATCAAGCCTGCCTAAGGCAATTTCGCCAGCAAGTCTCAAGCACCGGTGTGCAACATATTTTATATATATATACTGAGAGATGATTTTGACTCCAACCAAAATTTTTGAAGAAACCCGCCGTTTCGAAACCGACTTGGTTCCTTCCTCAGGGGTGGTGGTGGTAGTGGTTAGAAGAAAGAGGAAAAATGCACCTAATTTCTGTCTGCCTTCAGGCGACACGGCGCAGTGCCTTATAGGGGTGGGGGGAAGGAGGGATAAAAAGAATAGAAGTAAAATAGACGAAGAAGACAGGCAAGCGACAGAAAAAGAAGGTGATAGGAAAGTGGGGATCCGGTCGAAGCAGTCCAAAATCTTCTAGGAGACAAGACAAGACAAGACAAGTCCAAGAGCGGGGTGCCACAATGCGAGAGCTACACGGCGTCAGGAGACCGCGGAGGGCGAACCAGTCGGCGGGAGCTTCGCTGGCGTCGGAGATCGCGAGGGCACAACCGTCCAGCGGCGTCTTCAAAGCACTCGCGGGGCGGATAATGACCCCTTCTCTCTCTCTCCTCTCTCTCTCTCTCTCTCTCTCTCTCTCTCTCTCTCTCTCTCTCTCTCTCTCTCTCTCTCTCTCTCTCATTTTTGCCGTGAAGCGCAGTCCATGTGATATATACACTGTATGCAACATATTTTTAATTAGCAAATTATCGTATGTGATGCAGGTTTGTAAAAGGGTGGCTACTTGGGTTGGTTGGTATGCAATACCAACCAACCCAAGTAGCCACCCCTTTTACAAAACCTGCATCACATACGATAATTTGCTAATTAAAATATGTTGCATACAGTGTATATATCACATGGACTGCGCTTCACGGCCAAAATGAGAGAGAGAGAGAAGGAGAGATAAAGAGAGAAAGAAAGGATATATATATATATATATATATAATATATATATATATATATATATATATATATATATATATATATATAACACGCAGAAAATGAGCATACCCAAGACAAGCGCGAACAACTGTCACGATTCTTACTTTGTGTGTGAGCAGCGTGCTCCATATATATGTGCTCCTTACGTAAACGTGGCCGCGGCAGCGAGCGAAGTGACGTTCGTGCTCTACCGAATCACGAGTCTGATAAGCACGTGCCCGGTAGAGACCACGCACCACGTTCCTTGGAGGGGGTGCTCACCGAAACGCGAGAGGTGACGACTTTGGAGCGCGCCCGCACGCCCAGCTTGATCCCTTTGCGCCATCTCGCAAGTGATGTAGCCACCTTAGTGATGACGTAACCGCGCAGAAGTTGCGGAGCTCGGAAGACCCTAAGGGTACGTGGTGTATATAAATAGTTTGCTGGTAGCAACCTTGACAACGTTCGCTTTGTGACTTGGTGGTTAGTGGTGGTTAGCACCGCGCGCTGCGAATCTATGGGTCATAGTTCAACGCCCCGTGACATAAACCTTTATTCTAGTTTTTTTTCTTTGTAATTATTTAGTATAAATCTTACAACGTCATATCCGTAACGGAAATACGTCAGCGGAACTGTGATGAGCCCCGGCCTACAACACTTCTGTGTTAAAAGTATGCACTAAGTGGTTGAAGTACGTACCAGGGGACAGAGAGTGCCCCCCCCCCCCCTATTTTCATACAGATATAGCTAGGAACACATCAATGCATGGAAGCTTGCTCAAGCTTTTCATGTACCAGCTTACCCTGATGGCGACACACAGGAGGCCATAGAGTTAATATACACATCTAGAGGAAAAGCTGGGCCGAGAAATTTTCTATAACTACCAAAGCGCTGACATCGTGAACACTGTCATTGTTGCCATTGAAAAACTTTGAAGAAGCGCTAAATATATCTGTCGAAAACACTCAAATTCTTGCACTATAAATAATAAACAAGTCTGTTCACGTATTGCAAGCAAACGTAAATTGTGTGATATGTTTATATCACTACATTCAGGAAAAATGAATGGTCATTTTAGTAATTTATTGCGCGCGAAGAGAGACGTTTGCAGAGGTTTTTTTTTCCTTTTTTTGTGAGATGGCGTCCTCATATGTTATTAACATTCGAGAGCGCGACCGTGCGGCGTGAGGCCGATTGCGCCGTGTCGCCTTATGGCAGACAGAAATTAGCTGCCTTCTTTCTTCTTCAAGAACCACGACCACCCCCCGAAATTCGGCTTTCTTGTTGCCACGAGCCGACAACTCGACTTTATGTGACAATAATTATTGCGATGCAAAAGAGAGACATGAAGCCACATAAAATACCCGGCATTGTAGCATTCAGTGGCGAGTGCGAGTGGACACCACACGTAAGCTGAGTATCGTTCCATCGTCGCGGAACCCGAGTGGTTATAGGTTTTAATGCATGGTCCATATGGGGTGCTTTAATTTTTTTTCCTCTAGAGTCTTTATATTAACTCTGTGATGATCTATGCCCGAGGTACGTTCAGTAAACGGTGAACAGTGGTGTCCGTGGCTCTCATACCCTAACATGTCCTATAGTTCTGTTAGTGGGCTGTGAAAACTTCGGAAATCGAAGTGACGCCATGATGGCGCACTATGCAGTCCCAAAATTATCTTCAAGCAGGGTTAGGGAACTAACAGACAGACAGACAATGAACTTAATGTGATCCTGAGGAGCTTTCGCGGGAACCCCTATCGGGGACCCGCGGAGGCCGCTGGACGCGTCCAAGTCGGGGCTGGGACACTGTGATGTTCCGCCCTTTCTTGGGCCCTCTGGATTACCTGGATTTGTGCTTGGAGCGATGGGCTCCGGAGTGCTTCTTCCCAGTCGGCTTCGCTGGATAGAGGGCCGTTAGGTAACGCGGGGCATTGCCAAAGCATGTGCGCTGAGGAACAATAAATTTCATTACATTCCGGACGACTTGAGTCAACGTCTGTGGAGATACGACTGAGAAGGCCCCGCGAGGGGAACGAGCCCGTCTGGAGAATTCTAAATGTAATTGACTGAGACCTATCTAACTTCGGGTGAGGAAGAGGATAGGCCCTTCTACTTAGCCGATAGTGAGATGTGATTTCATTAAACGTAAGGAGTGGGTCGTTATGCTGGATTTCATCCTGACCCCATAAGGCCTCCATGCCGCCGCGGCGCGTTAGATCTCGCGCACGGTCATGGGCAAGCTCGTTGAGGTTAGGTACGTGCTGATGAACGTGCGCACCCATATGGGCGGGAAACCAAGGGATTAAGTGAGTGCCAGGGTCTGTTCTTTTCCTAGAATGGAGGCAGCCTCCCGCGCTGGGTTACCCGACTCAAAAGCTTTGATGGCCGCTCGTGAGTCTGTTAACACGGTGGTGTGTAAGCGGTCGGTCATGGCCAGGGCTATCGCGACCTGTTCTGCAACTGCGCTCGTAGCTAACCTGACCGAGGCTGAGGAGCATAATTCCCCGTTGCCGTCAATGACTGCCAGCGTGAATGTGCTAGACTTGCCGTACTGAGCCACGTCGACAAAGACAGTCGATTCTCGATTCTCGGCGGCGTTCTGTAATATCGCCCGTGCTCGGGCTTTTCGCCTCCCTACATTGTGTTGCGGGTGCATATTCCGAGGGAATGGGCTGACCACAAAGGTTTCTCAGACCTACCAGGATAAGGTAATTTCCCGTTCAGCAAGCATTCTGGGAGCCATGCCAGCCTCGTCCAGGATGCGTCTTCCTGCCCTGGTTGACGAGAGCCGGTGACCTGCGCTTCGATCACTTCATCAATCTCGTTGTGCATACCGAGTTGTCTTAATTTGTCAGAGCATGTGGTTACTGGTAACCCCAGCACCTTTTTGATGCTCTTACGGATGAGAGTGTTTAACTTACTTTTTTTCCGTTCTAGTCCAGGTAAGCGCCGATGCTACATAATTAATGTGGCTCATTAGGAAGGCATGATGGATCCGAAGTAGGTTGGCTTCACTTAGTACCTTTCTGCGTCCTGATACCGTCTAGCAACAAGTCTCAGCATGCTTTCGGTTTTTGGCCGTGATGCGCGTCAGGGTTTTGGCGTTACACCCTTTCGCGTCAATCAGTAGTCCTAGGATTCTGATTGAATCTACTCGTGGAATGCGCTGTCCATTTCTTGCAAAAAGGGAGATGGGAATTCGGTCCAGGTGTACTTCCAAAGCACATATACTAAAATTGGAACGATACAGAGAAGATTAGCATGGCCCCTGCGCAAGGATGGTCCAGGTGTGGAAGTCTCCTAACGCCTTGCCTGGCCGGCCTGTACAGTAACAGTTCTGATTTGTTTGGAGAGAGTTGGAGGCCTGTGCCTTCTAGGTAGGACTCCGTTTCGTCTAGGGCTGATTGCAGAGCGTTTTCTACTTTGACTTTGAGTTTGAGTTTATTCAACCACGTGACAAGTACACGAAAATACACTGTATATGTGGTTTGGTGCGAAGGGAAAAAAGCTGCATTTCACAGCTTGACTGGCCCCTTCACCCAGAAAAAATCTAAACTACAAATTTACAAAAATTACAAATATTACAGGCAGCGGAAAGCGACAATACAAAAAGAAACATGCATGTGGCCCATGACAGCAAATAATAGAATGACAACTCTTAAATACATACAAAAATATTAAGAACAAAAGAATGCGTGAAATAAAAAACTGAATAACCATTACAGAAATCACTCAACATTCATTTACAACACAATCAGCACATCCGATTTAAAATTTCAGTTTTATACAATATACGCAGATTATCAGTTGTTAGTTTCCATTTGTTCATCACACTTGGAAGGCGGTAACGTAGTGTTTCAAATCCATAGTTTGTGCGAGGACAAGGTACGTGCCAAGTCTCCGTACACCGAGTAACGCGACTGGCAGGATTTGGTTGCAAGATGGCCAAGGTGCGTAAAAAGATACTTCCTCTGCGTACTTCTGCGAGTGATCCTCCCGAGCACCAGATCGTGATATCGTCTGCGTAAAGCGAGTGGCCTATATTGGGCAGGGATCTGAGCCTCTCCGATAAGCCCTTCATGACTATATTGAATAACAAGGGGGAGATGACGCCCCTTGGGGAGTGCCTCTGGCTCCTAAGGCGAACTCGTCTGACTTGTGTTGAGCGATCCCTATGGTAGCCGTTCTATTCATCAGGAATGACCCAACAACGGGAATTAACAACTGTCGGAATTGTTTGTTGTAAGCGTTTTTAAAGAAGCATGTGGGCAACATTGCGCGTAAACAAGTGTCGGCCAATCCTATCCAGGCCAAGCTAAGACAGTACTGTCTGCTAGTATACTGCTAGTTCCAATCCGGACACTCCCATTGCAATAGCATTTAGATTCGTTTAACCCTCTTGTTATGTGCAACATGCCAGGCTCTGTTGCTTCCTAATGCGTTAGCGAGTGTCAATTTGGACGGAATGGCGCGTTACGGTGCTTCTGATCCGTGCGCCTTGCTTCAGGAATTACTGAAGGCCGCTACGGGGGAGCTGTTGACGAGCACCCTGAAGTCGGTACGTGCCCTGGGCCACCAGCTTCGTTCCTTTATCGATTCTGTGAACGCTGCTTGGTGATTTAAAATCCGCTTAGCGAGATCTACGAGTGATCGTTGCCTGCTTACGTTGTGATTGCTTGTTTCATGTAAAAGCATTCGGAGGCGGTACCTAACGTATTGTATATATCTGGCAATTTGTCCTCATTGGCTGGCTGCGGTAACGTGACAGGACCTATCATATAACGTAACGTTTCTTCAGAGACGTCATCGTAGGTATATTACCTTTTAACGAGCTGTAACGTACAGATGTTTAGGAACTGCCAGTTGGACATATTGCGTGGTTCATAATAATAATAATAATAATAATAATAATAATAATAATAATAATAACAAAACGCAACTTGAACGGCTACTAATACGCGAAGCAGAGTGCTTAATAGCAACAGGAATTTTTATTTTGGAAAGAACGCTCTTTTATATAGATCAATGGGCGTCACTACATACCGTCCTTATTATCTAAAAACACCATAAATAATTGAACGGTCACGAATGAACAATTACACACTTCAAGAATGCATGTGCTAAACCGTTGAATATAAAGAAAAGCACTTAGCCATGTCACATGCAATACATAAAATCTTGATGCACCGTCGAGATTTGTTTATCTGTCACCTTGTTGGCATGAAGTGCCGATTTGTCATTTCTCTTACAGATTGAAGGCGTGAAAGACTTGGTCATTGAGGAGGATCTCATCTTCCCACTTGATCACATTGCCAGTGCTGGCGTGTTGAAGGTAACAGCGTGAAGTTTCTGCCAGATGAAGTCCCATTCATGATGATCGCATCCAAAGCCTCGAGCTGTGCTTGCGTCACGACCATTACTGCGAGCTCTATGCAATATTTTTTTTCTTGGCTGGGCAGATTGCCTATGTTATTGTCTTACATTCAAAATCGGAAGGAATGCAAAGTAAACTGGTAATCACTATGATGATGTGATGCAAAACTTTCTTGTGGACAAGGAGTTGCTTTCTGGAGCTTATCATAGTCTGTAATTTAACTTGTATATTGCACTGGGCAATCCTACTAGTCATTCACTTCAGCAGATAAAACCACACCTGCACATTTGGCCATCACGTCCTAGGTGCACTAAATCTACGTGTTTTCAAGACTTCCAGCAATTGCAGTTGTTACTTGTACCCAGTGAAACTTGGTTCACTTATAGTCAGGCACAACTTCGGCAGTCCGGAGTGGTGAAGCCCAGATGACTGAAGTGAAGTAGCCTCCGTGACTTAAGAGTTGTCCCACTCATGTTCTCAGAAGGCAGGGTCACCAGCCATGCAGCTCATGAAATTAAACTGAAGTGCGTATCCTTTGGTGCAAGCTCGTGTACGTCCGCCTTTGAAGAGACAATGCCACTGACTTCTTGAGTTGTACCTGACAGTAGCTTGCTCGTTGCATTTACCAATGTACTTCACGAATGTTTTTAAAGTTTCACTTATTTGCTTTTTGCTCAGTTTTCGTTATTGCACCCCTAAAACCTTTATCAGGTCTGCCCCAACCAACTGACACTTCTTATCTGTGCAGAGAACTTGCAGCGTGGAGAAAATCTACAAGTTAGAAACAACAGCACCACCTGCAGGCAATAAACAGTAAGGGATTATTTATTTACGAGTACGGTTCCAATGGTCTTGCTGCTATCGCCTAAAAGGTCAGCACAACTAGCCAAAAAACTACCACAACTTGCCAAAATGTCGCAGGGACTGTTCTATGCAAACGGTGATGATGCAGTGCAAGGCGAAGAAAAGAAGAGGACAGGAAAGAGTGTTGATTGCCTTGCGTTGCATCATTGCATTGTGCATGGTATCAATCAACTATACCCCAACAACATGTTTTAGTAAGAGTGGTTCTAGTCGTGGTAATCTGTAGTGCTCATGAAAAAGTCTCATTTTCGTCCTCTGTTCTTTCTTTTTTGTCTTTTGTATGTTCAATGTTCATATATTCAATAAGCGATATATATGTTCAATGAGCATATGTTCAATAAGCGACAAAATGCTTTCTATATGCCGTATGAACAAAGTTGTATGAATGTCTGTATGGTGCTGTGGGCTTTGACGGGTGGCAACGACAAGTAGCATTGTGCGAAGGTCTCGTTGTTGAAACACTTGTCTCTCAGCAGACATTTCTCTTGTGCGTCCATTGTTGAAGAGTTATTACCGACATGCTAATTGCGGTGCCTCAAGTACGACGACTGATGTGTTTCAGATGTGCC
Organism: Rhipicephalus annulatus; assembly: GCA_013436015.1. NCBI lineage: Eukaryota > Metazoa > Arthropoda > Arachnida > Ixodida > Ixodidae > Rhipicephalus > Rhipicephalus annulatus. The sequence continues at coordinate 207,350 of WOVY01010325.1, forward strand.
TATCTTGTGAGGTCAACGATTGCGAACATGAAAGTGATAGCCAACCACATCACGTACCACAAGCAGAACAAGAAGGAATGCAAGTATTACGTCATCTGTATCCCCAGAAAGGCAGGTAACTTGCATTCTCTTCGTACCAGTGATTGTCTCCGGTGGGAATGGAGCATTCGTCAGTAAAATCAAGTTATGGAGTATATCTTACAGGACTGGGCATTTTCACAGTGCGAAACTGATGAGCTCGGTGCAATAGTAGAGAGTCTCATCAAACCATGTCCTCAGAATCTTTCACTTGCCTATGTCTTTGGTACCTACTGAAGTTTTGTGCTAAGGAACTTTTTTATGGCGCTTTGTCACTTCTACTTGTGTGCAACAAGACATCATGTCTGTATGGGCTGTTGCCGCTTTGGTATTAACAAAAAAGCACTTTTTGTCAATAAGTGTCAATTTTCAAGTGATTACGACGGCAGGTTTTTGATTGTGCCTGCTTCCATTTTTCTGGCATCAGCACTACAGCTGTCTCACTTGCCACCACGTTTTATAACAGCTGCAAACATGGGTGCAGAAAAAAGATGCCTCATTTTTCGTGCTTGCAACTGCAGGCCCATGTCTGCGAGCAGACGCTGGAAAGCGAAGGGGTTTTCGGCTATGTGAAGCTGTTGGAGTATCCGTTGGGTCTCATTCCACTGGACACGGATCTTTTCTCACTGGAACTTCCTGGTTTCTTCAGCACATTCTTCATCGTGAGTAGATGCTACATTAGGTGAAGGTACATGACAAAATTATTTCGATTTCTTCATGCTAAGTTACGTTAACCTAATGACTTGATGCATGAAAACTGTAATTAGGGAGCTGCAGCTGTGAAAGCAGCTAATATGATATTACAGCATTTCCAGGATTGCACTCGAAAGCACCTATTACTGAACCAACATTAGAACTAATGCAATTTTTTTATCACAATGCATAGTATGTTCTAGAGCTTTACTGATGTAGAACTTCCCGTTTGAAAGTTCGAGATGAGGTAACCTGTTATGAGCTGAAGGCCTAGACTTCACAATGAGATGCATACTGTTAAGAGCGAAAGATACAAATTTTTTGGAGCTAGAAAAGGTGGAAGCTTAGTTTTATAAGCCTTGATTCATTTTTGTTGTTGTTGTTGTTGTTGCATGTTTAGGATGGTGACTGTGCTTGGACAAGTTGTGTGGCCCAATCCATTCTCCAGCTGGAAAGCTTGTGTGGTCCAATCAGCCACATTTATGCCCAGGGGAACTGTGCAGAGGTAACAATTGTGTACTCTCATGACCATCCTCCCTAACAAAATCTTGAGCTGTATCACAAAAAAAAATAGAAAAAACAGATATTTTTGCTATAATATCTCTGTCTTCATATGTTCCGTGTCTATTAGAATGTCAAAATTTCGTATGCATGCTTTTTGCACATCAGGCTAGGAGACCGGTCGTGGTCATGATTTAGGGCTTGATTTTTTTTTTTTTTTAGCCTTTGGCTTGAGCTTTAGTCTCCAACCACATGTACACATCTCACTATCTCTTGCATGTGTATGTGTCTGCTTTGTGTCATTGGAAGAAATGTAGTGCAAAGCATGCCAACTCGCGCAGCTACAGGATTCCAATAAATTTCACCGTAGCGTCAAATAAGGCTACTGTGAAATATGAACTCATTCCCTGATGTTGCAGGCTTGTCGTGTCTCCTCTGTAGATATACCAGTTGGGCCTTTTAGAGGGGATTCATCATTTACATTAGCATATTTTTCTCTCGCACTCGCTGCGATTTTCTTGCCATGAAAACTTTTCCTTTTTCTTCAAAACAGGGTGTACTAAAGGTTATAAAGCTTTTCCCCTCCGACTTCTCGAAACCTAAGGAACCTTCGTTGCCACGAATCAGTCACTTGTTTCTGTTTGACAGAGGTGAGGCATAGGAGTTCGATACACCTTTATTACACCAACAAAGGTGTGCCGGGCAATGATCACTTTTGTTTCCTTCATGTTTACGTTGCAGACATTGACTATGCAAGCGTGCTGCTCACCCAACTCACTTATTCTGGTCTTCTTGATGAGTACTTTGGAATTAAAAGTGGTAAGCTTCTTGATTCCTTTTGGGGCAGAGAGCATATTTTATGAAGGCAGAGGTTTAGATGCCTCACCAAACAGGAAAATCGATTGTAGCAGCATTGTGAACTCATACTCTTGTGTTGTAGGCTGTACCTTTTTCCTATCTGAAAATCCAGTTTGCATCCTTAAAAGGGGGGTCTATTACTTCAGGCTATTATGTATTTGTTTTTCCTTCATGGCTATTCTCTTATTCCGGAAACTTTCTATTTTTCTTTTCTATTTTCTAAAGAAAATGCATTACGTCTTTTCGAATCACACCGACGCCGTCATTCAAAGGAGTCGTCATCAGCAGTAGTGATGCGAAAAATCGTCACATGATGACGTCACCATATGACATTGTCATTACTACACTAATTGGCAAAAACTATGAAGCTGTCACAACATTGTGACGTCATAATGCGACATCATCACATCATTGTCGCTTGGTTAAATGGGGGTGGATAACGGAGGCTGTGCGAAAACAGGTGTGGTGCAGAAAGCTTACAGTGCCTCTGACACTGGTGGCAGTGTGAAAGCCCATTAGGTGCAGCAGAGAATACATTTTTCTAAAATTAACTAGAGGGGACTCTGGTGCTGCGATCGTTCAGGGAACATGGGAATTATGGGCAGTGCATGGATATTCCTAGTGTTCGTGCTTGTGGGCTTGAGACACACTTGTGGCTTTGTTTATTACTGTGTTTTGGTTTTTTTAATGAAAAATGAGCGGTTATAAAGTTCGTGAGCCGATTTGAAATGGTGAGGCTGAGAAGAAAGTAGTGAAGTGCAACTGCCGAACATTTGCTGATTGTCGTTTCGTGACAAAGCAACTTCAAGCCACGCGAAGCCAAGCAGAGCCAAAAGTACGAAAGACGAGTCGTGTGCTACCCATCATTCCCATGCTCGCTGAAGCACCGTGCGTTTGAGCTCCCATAGACACTAGTGCCAGAGTTCTCGCCAGTTTTTATAGGAAACTATGCAGCAGAGAGCTTTCAAAGGGGAGTGGGACAGGATCAGTACATAGGCTGAGAAGAAGCATATGGCTTTCGCCTTTCAGTCATCTTTTACGAATGCATGGGGGGCCCTGCGGATTTTTTTTTTTTTTGGCTGGTACTTACACATACTTCTCGATTGAATTCATAATAGTACTTACATCGCCGCTAGAAGACGGCTGAATTAGAAATGAATTGACTTACAAAAACAAATTGCATAGGAGGTCATTTCTTGGGGTACTTGGAAATTTCTCTATCCTCTATATTATCTAGATTACAGGTTGTTAAAGAAGTGTTACAAGCATTCTTTTATTGACTTTCATTTCAGGGAAAGTCACTTTCGACAAAGCAGTGACTGGGAAGGACCAGGAAATGCGGCTTACTGTCAACAGTACAGACCTGGTTAGTGTCCGTGAGCTGGACTACTTGGCAGCTATTTAACCACTCGGAGCGCTGGAAAGTAGTTGCGCGATCAATTTTGAAGTTATAAAGTATCTTTCACCATCATACAGGTCTACAAGGAGATCAGGGATGCACATTTTGGAAGTGTCTTCGTGTTGCTTAAGGAAAAAGCGCAACAGCTACAATCAAAGTACAATGTAAGTCTCACTTTTCTGTTTATTTTTTTTAAAGCTTGGAAGATCTACTTACTTCTCTTTCTCTCTAGCCTGCTCGTTTTCATGATTGTTTTTACATGCTAAAGAAAGAGGAGCTCTCCAGGCTGCTTCATTGATGGTCAGGGTTTCTGGGCCGGTGAACAATTTGTCTATTGAATGGTTTCAAAGTTTCATTTAGTGTTACTTGAATCAGTGTGTTAGTGGTCTCAGATGTCAGCAAGTAGCAGGGTTAATTTAATGTGTATGTATCTTACGCTGAGGGCAATTTAAAAACTTCCAAAATTTGAAAAAAGAAATTACTGTTGTGTAACTTACCTTTAGAAACTTATTAGTTGTTCAAAAGTGACAAAATGAAAGCAGCACATACTTTTAGATGCCGAAGCATCTTATACTCGCGCCTTGTAGTGGGCCGTCCGCGCCGTCCGCACCGCTTCTCGAACATTCGACAGCTGACGCGCGCGCATGCGCCGTCGCGCCGTCGCCCACCATCTGTGCCGCGCGCGCTTCTCCTTCGAGAACATTCGACAGCTGACAGCGCATGAGCCGTCGCGCCGTCGCCATCTGTGCCGCGCGCGCGCTTCTCCTTCGAGAACATTCGACAGCTGACAGTGCATGCGCCGTCGCGCTGTATATATACTCAAGGTCGGCGCTCGCTCGCTCAGTTGCCGCTCGTCCGTTGGTTTGTACGGCGCGTCGACGTCCGAAGTCGCCGTGAAATGAATGCCAACGAATCCACAAACACAATGATCGACGTCCCTTCGACCAGCGCCGCCCTGTCGCATACGTGTGTACGTGTTCACTCATTTAACACCCCCTCCTACAACCACGTTAACAAATTTAGCCATTGACCCAAGTAAGTCGCAATTTAACACCCCATTTCACAACCACGTTAACCAATTTAGCCATCGACCCAAGTAAGTCGCACTTTAACACCCCGTTAACCAATTATATGCTCCGCATCCTCCTCAGTGTTCCCCCGAGGGAAGCTGCGGGCAATTTTTTTTATTTAATTACTTTTTTGAATATTTACTTAGTCATCATTTATTTGCTCACAAGAAATACTGCAAGCCTAGTAGGGCCTGTTGCAGGAGCAGCATAGGATATTAAAGAGATACAGTTAGAATGAAACCACAATTGAAGACAGTATGCATATGCAAAGCTAAACGAAAATCTATGGGCTATGTAAATAAATATCAAAATATTTGGCAACACTTTGCGTCGTGTGACACTAGATTAATGTTTTGGTATCGTACACAGAGGCATTGCGCAGATGTTTTGAAATTTAGGTTTAAGTGTTCACTGCCATTCTATTTGCCATTGTTTTTAGTTGGTCAGGGGCCCAGATCGAGCTTTGCATAAAGGGAGCAGGAAGGCCACATCTGTGAAAAAGAGTGTGTGTACTAATGATAGCCTCAAGACTACAGGTAGTGTAAGTGGGACGGATACGTAGGGCAATTTTAGGACTATTGTTTGTATCTAAATAAAAAATGAGCGGTTTTCAAAAGAGTAGCGAGTACAGTACGAGTTCAAGTGGTTCTGTTTTCTATTTCAGGAGAGGCACGGAATGTCTATCGGAGACATGAAGAACTTTGTCGCCAACGAACTGAGGTCCTTGCAGCAGCAGCACAGCTCATTAGCAGTGTGTGAGTGGTGCTGTCAACATGGAATCGCGCGATATTTCATAACCTCGATATGAAAAGCAGGAATATTACGTGAGCATCGAAAACGTTGGCGGCATTTGTTATACTCGTGATGATTCTTACTGTGGTAGTTCAAACTGAACACTTCCTGTTTCAGTCGCGATATATGTTACAAGTCAGACTCAGCTTAGTCCAAAGAAGTGTTGAGCTGATTACTGAATTGCTACTGCCTATTGCCTCCACAGTAAAAAAAAAAAAAAGTCCCACTCCAAGTTCTCCAGAAGTGTCGTCACTGACCTCTGGCTCATGAATTCAATCTTGAGAGAGTGCCAATTGGTGCAGGTTTCTGTGAATCTGCTTTTCAGGAGGATATACCCCACAGTTCTAAAGTTGTACCTAACTATAGAAGGATTGATTGCTGCCTTCGATTTTGAAATGCAAATTACATTTAGTGTCTGAGGACTGACAGGTATCAGATGTTAATTTAGTGTCACATAATTGTAAGAGCGGTGTTGACATTTCTTTTATGTCCAAACTACTTTTGCCTTAGAATGTTTTTCATGTTGTTGACTGATGCGATTGTAGCGAGAGCTGTGGTGTGCATTAGAAAGCGTAGCATCAAGCATACCAACTCTTCGTTCATGTCAAGTTTGTTGGCAATGTTGGCTTTGTGTATCACTGCATTCCTGCCTCTCTCTCTCTCTCTTCCCCCCCCTCTTTTTTTCTCAGATATTGGGTCATGTGAAGTTATCAAGAACTCCCGCACAAATTTTGAAGGGCAACTGAGGACAGAGCATAGTAAGTACGGTTATCTTATAAATGGTAGTTGCTAATGTCTCCTTCACATGGGTATAACACGCTACATACTTCCACATTCCATGCTGTAAGGTTTAGGTTTTGCTGCAAAGTAAAAAAAGTGCTCGTTTGAGAAGGTTCATTCAATTTTATAACCGCGGGCTTAACTGTAGGGGAATGACAGATGTTTTACCGCACAGAAGCAGTTTTGTTACTGAACGCTAGCTTGGGGGAGCTCCTTCGCTGGGACCGTTCAGCTATTGCGAGAATTATTGTATGTGCATGTCTTTGATTCCCATGCCTGTGACTTTAGACATTCTGACACCCATATCTGCTTATATACTTTATCTGGAGAACCCCAGCAAACCAAAATTAATCCACAATTCCTCGCTACAGCATGCATCGGGCTCATAGTGGTTCTCACCCATAAAACCTAAAAATGTGACTAATACAGTTTATCCGCCGTTAATAGCTTCAAATTTGAAGCAGTGTCACTTTAGTACTGAACTGCAGGAGGAACAGTAAGACGGTGCACACGTGAATGAAGGTTGTGGATTTTGGCTATTATAATCCGGTATTTCTTTGAAAGCCACAAAGCAGTTGAAAGCCATAGGAATCCTCTTGAGGTAAATGTTTGTACGAACAGTTTTCCGTTTTGGTCGATAACTACACTTTTTGCAGCCCCTGTATACACTGTAGTGCTTTCTGGTTTTGCCACTCAAGCTATAAGGTTGGACATGTGTCTGCTAAAACATGGATGTTATTTATTGATGTGTGCTAAAGTGCTTAATACTGTACCTTGTTTTGTCTCGCCTAAAGAGTTATTATTCTGTAAATAATAGTTCTTTTTAAATGTGAGTATTTTCTTGGCATCCTTTCTTTGAACAAAATCTTTTTGCTTACAGGTTTGCTGGAAGGCTTAGAGGTGAGGGAAGGGATGAACTTCATCGAGGAATGCATCAACCGGCAGGTGAGATTAACGGGCAATTTGACCCTGTTGCTTTTTCGTGTCAGGGCCGTAATTAAAAGAAAACTAATGGCAGCACATTTTCATTTACACATAGCCAGTAGTAGTGTACAGTGAAGACTCATTGATACTAATTCCACGAGAACTGGAAATTTGCTTATATAGAGCAATTTGAACAGAGTTTAGACAATCTTAATTGGTGTTTGCTGCCAGTGTGTTCCAGTCTTCATTTTAATGGAACTGTTCTGAGTGGTTGCGTTCACCCAATGGATGTGGCACGTAGGTTACTGTTGATGCATATGAAAAATGCGTGGAACTTTAGCGACATACAGCTTCATTGTTAAAATGTGAAAAGTTGGGCGCATAGTTCAACACCGTGGGAACGTTGTGAATCAGTTTTCACAAAAAGGAGGAAACTGCAGCTTTGTATTTGTTAAACAAATAATTTGTGCAATGTTGTAGCTTTTGTGCAGATTTCATGAGAGTTCCGCTCGAAAAAAAAGAGAAAGGAGAGGTATATTTTAGTTTGATGTTCCCAACACCAATATTATGTGCCTCTTAAGTTTTATAAGATGCTTTGTACTGAATTGCGGCACGTATTTGATGCGAGTTTACGAGTTTTAAACTTAATTCTTAAAGTGAATATTCAAAATCGTTGTAGAAGTGAGGCAAGTGATGGACGGGCCCCGCTAAGCGTTCTAAAATTATTTCCTTGTTCATGTTTTCATCTCTGCGCTAAATCACCACAGCACTCTGCAGTAGGAACCTTGCGCCTGCTCTGCCTGCTGTCGCTCACGCAAGACGGCATTCCATCCCAAGAGTACAAGACCCTCACGCAGCAGTTTTTACAGGTGAATACACTCCATATGCTTTGCAGCACATTTTGAAAGTTTCATTGAAAGCAGTACAGGAAGTTAAGAGTGCTCGATTTTACACTGTGGGTAATCGATGCCATCACTGAGCTCTCATTACTGTAAGAAGCAATAATTAAACTTCAGAAACATATTTTCAGCATACAGTTAATTGCACTTTCCTGCAACCGCTTTTGATTTTCTCGTCTCTTTGTAACGATGTCTGCTGGATTCACGTTATCACACTTCACCAACAGTGAATGAAAGAGGGGTGATTGATCGAGAGCCCTTTTCTTTTGTTAGACACAGCATAAAGAAACCAATGGGTGATACTAAAGCTAAGGAAGGACTTAGGGACGCTCTATGTTTTAGCTGTATAGTATAATACTTGTAGCATTAATGGAAAGGAATTAAAGTGGATGAAAAATCGGCTTGCCACAGATAGTGCACAAATTTACAATCATAAAATAACAGGTTCAGTGTTATCCCAATTGAGCTACAGTGGTACAGCGAAACCTAGGTAATTTTAAGTCACTGGAACCATGAGAAATCTTCAAATTAAGCTGGTTTTTGAATTCACGGAATATACAAAAAGTGAAATGCAAGGAACTTGAAATTATTTGAAGTAATCGGGGCTGGTCGTTTGCTGTGCCAGCGAGTTTGCAGCTCCGAGTTTTATGTTTTTCAGCAATACCTCATCACAACTTTTGCTGCAAACAAGGGGGAACACCGGGCCTCACTGCTGCCTACCGGTAAAAAAAAAAAAAAAAAACTGTTGGCGTGATTATTTAAAATGCACGTTTGCAAAAAATAAGACATCTTCACTGCGACACATTAGTGACACGCAGGCACCAAGTCACTTGCTCCTCGCTTCGTCAGCGTGTCACGACGCAACCAATCGCCCATTCTTTCTGGTAAAATGGAGGATTTAATAACGAACAGTATGACGAAATTTTCAACGTGCCTTGGCTGGAAAACATCATCATTGAAGCTTTCGTGCCGAGTTTTTGAAGTAGGCGTTGCAGGCGAGAACTCCGTGAGCAGTGCCAGTGCGCAAATCGCTGGAGCAACCGGCACTCGGAGGTTCGCCTACATCGCGAATTTCTTCAAGCTGTCCTTTATTAATTTCTTTAAATTCCCAAAAAGAATGGGTAAATCATGACGCCCTGACGTTGCGAGAAGTGTGCAACATGCTACCCGTGCGTCACTGCTGTATTGCAGTGAAACACGTTCTGTTTTTAGTTTATCACGAAATTGTTGTTTTTATACGTATAATTTTATTTATTGTGCTAGAAGTAGCGAGGCTGGGGTGCTTCAGTTTTCACTCATTATAATCGCTACAGTACATTGCCTAGTGGCTTTCAAGGGCTGGTGTTACTTGCGTGTTTGCAGCGAAATCAAAATAGAAAGTTAGCACCACGTACCCAAAGTTTTTGAATTAACCAGACCGGTTCTGACGGCTGCTTCAAATTATTTGCTCAAACTTACATAGCAAAATATGATACCACTTTGAATTAAAGAGATTTTCGAAATAACCAATTTAAAATAATGAGGCTTTATTGTAAATGCTTTCACTCCACTTTGAAGGGCTAGTAAACAACCTCAAGGTCCGAAAATTGTTGTAAAGAGAAATATGTGCACATTTATTTCGTGAACATACTGCAAGAATTTCGCAAATACGTGCTATATTAAGAAAGTTATAGGGGCTAGAACATCGCGTTCAGCTTGTTTCAAATTTTCGCACTGTCTCGCTACCCTTCTCCTTCAGAGGAAGGGGAAGGCGTGGCTCGTCGTCGTGACTCATCGTCGTGACTCGTTGTCGTGACTCCGCCCACTTCGGCAATGTGACAAGACATCAGCGATTGATATCATTGGTGAACTCGATAAATCGCAACGCACTTTTGTTTGCTGCGATGCCTGGTGCATTTATCGTTCACCCGGTGCCAATGCTTCTCCGCAGCCCCATTGCTCAATTTGCAACCGACAACAATTTGTAGCAAACTGCGTTCCAAAACCTGGACATTAAGTTGGCCCGATTTTTCAAGAGTTTTGATTTTTTGGAAGCAGACTGTCACACCATCTGAGAGCAGCAACAGAAAACACAAGTAATGCGCTTAGTAGTGGAAGTGTTGATCAACATGTGGCGTGACAATCTGCTCACTTCCAAAGACTGGGTCAGTGAAGTGGTGTGATTTCGATGCATGGAGTTTATGGGGAGTTTCGCAACTCATATGGTTGAATAACTCTGTCGTAGCTGTGGGTGGGAACAGGAACTGTCGTTTACTTCACTACTGTTTGTTGAGAACTGGTTTAGACCAATTGACGAGCTGCGTGCTGCGTTACATCGCCAATCGCCAAGCTGTCATCACTGCACGTGCAAGGAGATTATTCAGACGTATGAAAGGAGCTCGGGAATTGTTTTTCGAAATGGAGGCTCTGCGCAGCGCGCAGCTTTATAATTTTCAGAAAACATGATCACTGCGGTCTACTCTACGAATTACCGAACTTGTTTGGGGGGTGTAAAAAAAAAAGACAGAGTCTGTTCACTGGCCCTTTAATGGGTATTTATGTTTTGAGTATTAAGTTGATGCCACTCATGGCCATGACAGAGAGTTTGGAACTCTCTTTCGTTGTCAGTTGCGGTCATCTGTTATGTGATCTTATGACGAGCTGAATGGAGACTGTTCAATAAACAAGTCATCAGGTTTGGCGGAACGAGACCTTCACCATTATCAGTCATCATGCACGCAAATGCTGTGCATGCGCAACTATGTAGTGTTGCTAATCTTGTGGCAGTAACCATGCAGAAGTCTGGTCTTCTGTGCTTACCTTTATCTAACTGTTCTGTCACTAACTAACTGTTCTATACCCAGACATTGTTACGTGCAGGTCTTGCCTATATGATCATTGCATTGTGGTGCATGTCCACTTTCATATGTCGGCATGCTGCAATGTCAGAACAGTAAATTTATACATTCGTTTGTTGTTCTGAAAAAGACTTATTTCTTCCCAAGTGGATGAATGCATGTTTAGGAACGTGAAAGACGATAAGGGCATGAGCTATGCTGTATTCTGTTCATTTGGATTCACATATTTGGAGTGTCATTGAAGGTTTTGGTGTCTATTATTCTGTTCTAACAGCTTCTTCCTTCTTAATGTAGAATATTTTAGGCACAATGCACAGTGACTACAACAACATGTGCACCTGGCTAAAGGGGCATGCTATTCCTTGTGCAAAGCATGTGATAGTCAGACCGGTCCTTTGTTTTTGTCACCTCTGTAACTCATTAAACAGTCTTCAAGTATTGCACATTTTGTGCAGAATAGCATTTGCTCGTTTTCCTTGCACAGATGCTTTCGTGCTCTTCCAAAAGCATTTTGCTGTTCCTGAGCAGCTGCGTGCGTCTTCATTCTAGAGCCATGGCCACCACCACATGTGGACGTTTCATCTCCTCAAGAAGCTCGGTCTCTGCCAGGATCAGGGAGCCAGCCGGATAGGAGGGGCTGCGGCTTCGGCTATGGCTCCGACCCTTGCCAGCAAGGTGGCAGCCGCCATGGCATCGCTACCCAGGGCGACACGCTTCAGCGCTATCACCAAAAGGCTAAGTCTGGTGAGGCCGTTATAACCTTGCACCACAATGCCATTTTTGTCAGGAATTGGTTCAGATCGGCGTAGAGCAGGCCCTTTTTTGGTCACACAGAGACATCTTGATACAGTCGAACCCTTTATAAGAAACACCGATGTAAGAGACCAATGGGTATAACAGACATCAGTGTGCCTACAGTAAAAAAAAGGGTTGATAAGAAAATGCGACAAGATTCCTTTGTTCACAAGAGACATCTAATACAAAGAACAAGAATTGTTGCCCGGAGCATACCACATTTCCGTTTTGTACGATTTTCCCGGTTCTAACATTGCCTTTATTGTTATCAAGTGAAGCAATGTCTTGTTTTTAGGGAATTCAAATGACGCATTCCTCCTGATAGCATATTTTTCCTGCACTTTTTTTTCTCTTCGAAAATGTATGCTTGAGGTTGTGCTGTGTGTCACACTGCTCACGGGCCGTTCATGTGCTGTTGTTATTCTTGTGTCCAGATTCCACCCAATGCAGGTGATAGCTATGACCTGAAGAATCCTCGAGACATGGGCTACGTGTTCAGCGGTGCCTACATCCCAGTGGTGTGCAGGCTGGTGGAGCAGGTGCGTACCGTGGTCTTCTTTGGGTGAATCACGTTCAGACGGGTTACGAATGCCCATGTTGGTGGTTTATAAAGCAGTAACTTGGGCTAGTTGGTGATTTAACATCGGCATACTTGTGCAGCGCAAAATCAACGAGGACAGGCGAAAGGACACATCACAGATACTGACTTCAACGATTTTAATAGTGAGAATGCCAGATATATATACACAAGATGTCAGCATGAGAACAGTACACATCAGTGCAAATGCACAACCCATTGCATCATAGCCAGATAAGGAATTTTTTTTTTGTGAGGCCAACAGATGGCATGCTTATAAAGAGGCTACCAAGCAATTACATTGTATTAGCTTCTATGATTTCGCAATTGAGGTTCTCATGATGTTTTGCGACAACGATACAATTTACAAATTGCGGTTGGCAACCACAATCTCGGCAGTGAATGCCGAGACTAACTAAGCCGGACAAGGTCACAAACACAGCTGTTCGAGCATTTTTGCCAATAAAATTTAGCTGAAGTCAGCATCTGTGCTGGGTTCTCCCATCCATCCTCGTTGATTTTGTGCTCTGCAAATATGTCTATGTTGTGGCGTCATTACGCTTCTAGATACATCAAAAGAAACACTCCTGAAGTCATGGCAGCATATTTAAACTGAGTAACAAAGTGTGTGTTTTGGAAAACAGTTGAAAGCGCATAAGCTTTCTTTACATAATGTTTATGATAAGGTCTACGAACAAAACGAGACAGAGGTTTGGCTTTTTTTTTTTTCTGTTATCGTAGAAACCTGTGCACTGGGGGTGATAACTGTTATAAGTATTGCTACAAGGAACTTTTAGCTAATAGCTGTAAACAGTATGTAACCCAGCTAAGGCAGCGTTACTGTGTGTTGATCACCATTTCTACTATATAACACAAGGTGTCATGATACTACGCCCAAACCTCATTAGTATAACGAAGTTTCACCTTATAGGATAATTAGTTCGTAATAACTGAAAATTTGTCATAAAGGTATATTCCTAACACTATATCTATTACAAGACTGTTTTTCATGTACTTCGTTATAGCCAATATTTTGTTATGTCCGGGATCGTTATATCGAGGTCTGATAGTATGAACACTTACTTCATTACAGATCCTCCTGAAGGATGGCATTCATGGCTACGAAGATGCCCTGAAGCTTCTACCTGGTTCAACCACAACGTACACTAATCCACATTCTAAAGGTGCTGATACAAACATACATTTCTTTGTGTGTAATATTGCTCTGATTGCCAATGTGTGTTAATTTGGTATGTTTGTTTATAGGATAGATGCAGTGTAGCGGGTTTGAATGTTATCGTCAACGGCACTTTCTCGTTATCGTTAATTTAACTGTAGAGTTCCATTCATACAGTATGCTCATTAGCTATTTGTTGCTCCCATTTGCAGATCCTTCACAGGCTAAGATTGTCATGGTGTACTTTCTGGGAGGCGTGACGTTTGCAGAGATTGCTGCACTTCGGCTTTTAGGAAAACTGAAAGGTAAGGAGCCGGCTTAAAATCAGATTTGATTGCTTCTTACATTAATATATTACTTGCAATCATAATAGTCACTTGAAGTGAGATTCTTAACTCTTTTAGGACGGCCAACAAGCATAGGCATCATGAAATTTTCAAACAAAATGACTGATGATGACTATACCAATCCTCAACAAATAGTATTGGTCACGCACGAAAGCAATGAAGACAACACTCGTAATACTTGTGTTTTTTTACTCTAGACGACCACGCTTGTTCATGTTGACACATTTGTGTCTCGGCTTTAATTTTATTGGCATTTTTCATTGTATGGTCATGCAGTGTAGCCACCTTCGAGTGATCCTTTTCTATGCAATCATTGAAATAAAGGAGCATCATCGAATTGAAAGAATGGTACCATTTAAGAAAGCTCGACGGATTTAGTGGAAAAAAGTTTTTAATTATTTTGGCATGTTTTTTCTCCTTTCTTTCGGTCGCGAAAGGGTTAGTATATGTGCACTTTGACTAGTGGCAAATAAATACCATGCTCTAGTGTAGTGAGCACAGTACCAGGGGTGCAAAAGTATGAAATTCATGATAGGTTAACAGCATGCGTGCCTATCGTGAATGTTTCTTGCTATGGTGTTCTGCAAAATCAGTTTGTTTGTCCAATATTGCCACGACATAGTGCCTGCATTCAAACAACGCGCCCATCACCACGCACACAGGGACATACATGCGCGTCGTCTAGTGTTGCGCAGAGACGATAGTGATAGCACGAGAACCCAGCTGGCCCCTGCTGATGTGCGCCACGCGCTTGGGACTCTTCTTGAAGAAGTAGAAGAAGAAGACATCTTGGTGTTCTGCTGTAACGTGCTACGACCATAGTCCCTTCGAGTTGTGGGCACAGGGTTGCCCTTTAATAAATACGTTTTATTATACCCCGAGTCCTTCAACATCGTTACAATATTACCACACTTTGACTTAGGCCTTGTTATGCCACCTATTAACCTTTTCATTAATTTACATAGGTATTACTGGAATACGACTATTTATACCCGTAAAAAATTATCCAGAGGAACCTGCATTGGATTTCTTAGCAGCATGGATCTCTCGGATCCATGTGTTTTCTCTTTCATAGCACAAAGAGCAGCGTTTCAGTGTTTTGAAGCACTTTATGCAGCATTAGCTGTTGCTGACTTGCATGTGTGACACTACTTGAGGCTACAATAAATAAATAAATCTTGGCTTTAACAGTTCTGTAAAGGGCACCATTTGCACTCGTTTTCAGACGGCTCTGTGATTAATTCTCCTGGTCATGTCGGTATTCAGCGAGCGAATTTTCAGTGTAATGCAGATCATGATACCGACTTGTTAGGTGACAGTCAGGCTTGGGTTTGGCACCCACCGTGTCTCATATCATAATTGTTCGCTGATTTGAGTTCTGTTCTATCAAATTTTGTTTTTCAGGTTACCACATACTGGTTGCAACAACCGCTACTGTCAACGGCAACAGCCTACTTGAAAACGTCATCATGAAGGGTCGGTAGCCGTGGACGCTGCAAGGAGGACCCAACACCTTCCTTTTACAGCATAGCTGTGCTCGCCTGTACTGAGATCGCTAGCCATCTCGTGAGGCATTAGGTGCCCAACGTGTCACCCGAACGGCTGTGCAGCACCTCTTGGGAATTTAGCTATGTCCTTGTCGTCTTCCACCGCTCTTCTTTTCGCGTCATTGTGGATGCAATCGTTCACACCCACTGCACCACTGCATGGAGCACCATCGATACTTTGCCTGCCATTAGATATTCGCTATTAACCGCTTTTATGAAAATTGAAGGTTGGGCAGGTATGGTCTATCCCAACTGTTGGAAAGAAGTGCCAGGCAAAACGAACGCAGGTACAGGACATAATTTTACTGTCACTTGAAGAGTTGCAGTCACAAGAGGACAATGCATGATTGCATGCAAAAAATTAGTGCTGTGGCTATATATAGCTTCTTGAATCTGTCAATATATTGATTGTAAATATCACCTTGAATATTCAGTATCCTTTGCTCTGTTCATTTTGTATGGTGTAATATTGTTGCAACCAGTACTATATTTTGTTTTGCTGACCACCCCAGCAAACGTGCCGTGCATATCTATTCTAAAGAATCCAGCTGTGGTAACTTTTGTGTGTGATGGCGTCAAAATAATTGAGGAACTGGGACACCTTGAAAAAAATAAGGCATTGCGAAGAATGGAAACACTGAGAACCCTTATGGTTTGGCAATGATTTGGACACTTGTTACTGTATACTCACTAAATGTGAGGACACTTCGTTTACACTGTGAAAAATAACATTAACAATGTAGTATACTGCTGTCAACTGCAAGTTTACAAAAGTGGGAGCAAGAAATTATTAACTGGGACCACGCTACATGTCATTGTCATTTCACCATTTGTTGCACTGTTGCCAGTTTTGACACAATTTTAGTGTGATGCCTAATCTGTGGCATGTTGGTTGATGAAGTGTGTGGCGGTGCAATACTTAACAGTTACTTGCGAGGAGTGTTCTGCGCCATACCTTACAGCCTCATATTAGTCCACAGTAGTACAATCCACACTGTGTTTTTTTGCGCCGTAATCGGTAGTGAACCTACTTATCGTAGCTAGTGTATTTGATCGAATTGTGTGAAGTTTCGAGACATAATCGGGAAGTCATGCAAGCAGCCACGTTGTCTGTGAAATTTTTATGCTGTCAGTTTGGTGCATGTGCCGTTAACTGGTGTGTCCGCAGTGTAAGATGCAACTGTTTACGTGTCGGTGTCTGATTGTAAGCTCACTTCGCTTAAGCTCCCGAACTACCCCTCGTGCATGGTGAAAAACGTATACAGCAGAAAAAGAAGGATGCGCTTTGAACAGCTAAGGTGAGTGCTGCAATTGTGCTCAGAAAGGAGAGTTCACAAGCAGAGCGTAAAGTTGCCACTTTTTCAAATGCCTTCTCTTATACACAGGCCTGTATTTGCACTTTTTGAAGGGCCGTCGTACCGGAGGCTTTACATCACTTAACACATTACTGCTATTGTCTGGAAACTGATGTAAATTAGGAGCAGTGCTTGGATAAAATGGTCTTCTTGCCTTGAAGTGCTGCCACGTGCCGGGCACTGCCCTCTATGTCGCTAAAGCTTCAAGATGCATGACCAACCTCACGACGTGCACATTTCATCAGTTCTCATCCCTTTCTGTGTAGCTTACAGCTTGCTCTTCGAGATAAACAAAAAGAGAAAGTGTTTAAAGTGTGCAACAAATCCCTCCAACCCTGCTTGTACTTGATGAATTTAAAAAATTTTTGCCGTGGCCGACAGGTGGTGCTATAAACTCTGATACTGAGGTCCCTCGGTTATTACTTGGAAGTGGTTCAGTACCCCTTTAAAATTTAAGCACGCATATTGGAAAAAAATTTTGCGTCACAGTTCACAAGAGGGATAGACCCGGATTTTATTTGGGGAGGTTGGGGTGGGGTGTTATACTTTTCTGTATATATGCATGCATGCATACAGTATAGACATGGAAACAGAGAAATTTTAGGTGTAGTTGGGGAGTGTTTGAACTCCAAATCCCTTTCACTGGCTACGCTTATGGTTCAAGGGTAAGCTGGATGTGCTTAAGATATGAAATGATTGGATGTGGCTTGTACAAATGAATTGGACATAGCTTGTACTCGCATTTAAAGTATGACACAAACGTCAACACAGGAACTTCTACACTGCTGCTTACTCCTGCGAATCAAGTTGTACTTTCAGTTACTGTATGTCTATTTGTAAACCTTTTGTGGCCAATGTATTGGTAGTGTATGAACATGTCTAGGGGATGGTGCTAGAAGTGCATGATGAATGAGTTACCGTACAATGCTGTGATCACTTTTTATTTTGACTGACTGTGCTGACAGGCATTTGCTTGTGTTGAGACGATGCTGTTATTTTGCCACTCCGATGAGTGTATACTGGGGCGCAGTGTAAGGTTGATCTGAGGACTTGCATAGATGGTCTATGCAGACTTACGTAGTGCTAGGATATTTTCGTGGGGGGGGAGGGGGGGGCACCATGACAAGTATGTTCCTTATGGGGTAAGCAGGGGAAGAAAGGAATGGCAGTCAAAATTTTTGGGCCCCCCCTGTGGCAGTACCCATGCGTTCATGACTAGAGGTTGTTCAAATCAGAAATGTGTTTATTTCTCTGCCATGGTGACTGTAATATGAATGATATGGAATGGTTCTTTGTAGTGTTAGTTTGCTATGTGATCATTTGAAGTGATTCACTGTTCTAATGAGAGGATTTGTTTTTGTCAAGACATATAATTTGAAATTTTGGTTTGGAAAGGAAGTTTTTATCGTTTACACACTGTTAATAAAGACACAGGAAGCAATTAGAGGCAAGTATATTAGACGCTGATCTGCGAAGAGTGTTGAAGTGTTCAGTGAAGGCTTCATTTATGCACTAATAATTTTTGTGCGTACCACTTGTGTCTTGTACGGTATATAGCACAAACACACATACACTGTCTCCACTTGCTATATAGTGCATGTAAACACGAAAGGCCTTTTTCTAATAGCTTAAGAAAACAGACTTAATAGATCAACAGGTAGTTCGAGATTATTCGTAAATTTCTTACGGTCTGCGGATTGCTGGGTTGCCAGAGTTGTAGGTGATAGTAATAAAACTAGAAACAATGGCTTGAAGAAAGTTGAAGGGAAAACAAGCGAAATTGCCAAAATACTTTTTTTTCACTACCGGTGTGTTGTACTAGAAGTTATCAAAATTAGCGGCTCGCGCCTGATGGCTAAAATCAACTTTGAAAAATGAAGTTACTTCTGTAAACTTTGCTACAAAATGGTAATGTTTTTATAGACAATCTGAAACCGCCTAATATCTTGCCATAATGTCTGCCAGTCTAACATAACCATGCACTTTTAGTTATTCGTCAGCTTGTTTAGAAGTAACAATCTTAAGCTCTTAGCACATATCATTTTGTTGTTGTGATTGTTTTCTGGTCTCTTTTGACCATGCTAAGAGACTGTAACACTAAATATTGACACTTGTGAGAAAAACATGTGTGTTGTGTAGTTGAAATTGTTGTTGAAAACATGAAAGTATCCTCTGTGAGCTCCTCTAGTTATTGCAGTAAATTAGCTCATAGTGCGAGAAAGTGCATCTACCAATCTTTTTATTGTGTGCGTGTTTTCAGTTTCAATGTGAACGAACTTTTAAGTATGCTTGTTCTGGATATTTTAAATGGATACTAGATAGATACACTAAATTACTTTAAAATTGCAAAGCACTATTTCAAAATTTTGAAATTGCCCAATTTCATTATTTTAATCACTTATCGTTGCTCAGGAAAAGAAACATGAAGATTCTATCACTGAACATTGCACCTAAGCCCCAGTACTCGTGCAGAAGGGTGGGATTACAAATTTTGATGTATTTTGTCAGTGCTAGGGTTGTTGTTGAGTAGCACTTCTTCAAACTTGCCAAGTCCAGTCCGTGACTCCCTTAGAATGCAATGTAGACTGAGCTCACCAACAAAAAATAAGCTAGGCTTAACAAATGCACCAATAATGTGAATGACGTTGTGGCAAGATTTGTATTGCCTCTAGTTTTCGCATTTTGTTTATGATTTATTGGGCTCGTTCATAAATGACGAAACCATTTTGTTGTAAGGTATTGTTGAATGGTAATTCAAGTGCAAACATCAATTTACATTCTCCTTTTAGTGTCCTTTCAACTTTTGATCCCACATTAGCACTTACAGCTGTGTGTAATATATTTCAATTAGTCATTAATTCCGGCTTCAAGGGACCATAACTTTTTTTGGAAAGCGGTGGGAAAGGAATCACTCATGAGTATGAATTATCAGAGGTTGAATAAAGCATGGTTGAAAACAATATAAGTGATTCGCCTGGTTGTGTTTGAACAGATATGCAAATGGGATGAGCAAAACAGAACTGCATGCACACTATTCAACACCATTTCCTGGCTTCATATGAACCACTTGTGTACTCTAAACCACTGTTTATAGCGAGATTCATCTATCCTGAGAAGCACCAAACTTTTCTCCAATTGAGAGGCATTATTCGACATTACTGAATTGTCCCAATACAGAAATGGGTTGGAAAAACAATGGGCCAATTTAAAACATTGAAACATCTGTACGGAATGAAATTTCGGAGTAAAGATGTGTTCACTCTGTTATCTAGGCTCAGCAGCTACCTGATGCAACTTAGCAGGTGAGGTGCTGCACTGCTAAGTCTGAGGGTACATGTTCAAATCCCAACCGCAGCGGCTGGACCTCAGTGGGGACTTGTATTTTGGTGCACATCAAAAAATTCCATGCGATGGGAAGTAACCTGCAGTGACCCACTATGGTTGGGTTCATTACAATCATAAAGTGATTTTGGAATGTAATGCTACAGAAATGATGAGACTCATTTGAACTGGAGTTCGGCAATTCGACGTACAGTTGCGTGCATCGTATCACCCACTGTGGCTGACTTCAGATGGCAACAAAATGCAAGAACCCTCTTGTACAGGGGTTCGGTTGAGAATTAGAGTTCCTCAAGCACTCAAAATGAATTCTCAGTTCTCCACTGAGTCGCTTCTCTAAACCAACTATGAGTACAAGGACGTTGAGCTCCAAAGCTTAATTAACATGTTTCTGTATTTCACATTCCTACTTACTTGACATATTTAGGATCCGTTAAGTCCCCATCAGGTTCGTGTGTTTGAATCCCCCAACAGCCTCTTGTATGCATTGTACTTTTCTTCTAATGTAGCAGTTAGCTGATTTCTCTCAGTTTTGAACAGGGGAAAGTTGATTTATCTGTAATGTAAATAGAACAAAATATTTTAAAATGCTGGCACACATTGCAGGTGAGCAGTATACACAACCACCTTTATGCTTAATCGCTTTCAAGATTTAAAGGATAGCTTGAAATTTAGTCTTTGATTGTGTGAAGGTTTCTGGACCCTATGTAATGACAAGTCCTGCACAATCGACCTCTTCATAAAGATTGTCTTTTTCTCAAGATTTCGCATTGTACTTGCAAGTCCTTAGACATTGGCAAAATGAAAAGCACGATTGCTGTATTTTATACTGATTAGTGTAAAATTCAGCTTATCAGTATCAGCTAAGTTGAAACAGATCTCTTATAGAGATGTCTGAAGACTCTATGTCCATTGTCTCTAGGAAAGGGGCATACAAAGTGGATAATTGCTAATCATAGATTTATGAATTGGTGAATACGAGTAGGTCATAGAGTGAAAATGAAACTAAAAACTGGTGCGATTGCACTGGTAAGTAATATGTAATTTTTTTTTTCTTTTCGGAGTGATCCCTTTGTCTTTATATAGTACGTACAATCAATGTGTCATGGCTGAGCTGTACATCTTTTGTTGCATTGTCCGCCTACAAATGTATTTATATGCTAGTATTGTGCATCATATGCCAAAGGTACCTAAGAATGTAATGAAGGTCTACTGGAGCTTTAGTCGAAAGTCAGATGCATGGCAGAGTACTACCGCAATACTGTTACAGATAACGAAATTCACAACGAGTTTGGCAAGTTTCTCTAGGTTTTGTTATTTGTATTAGGCAATGCAACGAAGAAATGCCAGCCGGTGGTGACTTGCGAATTTCGGGGAAAAGGGGGTGGGCTGGCTCTGGGCCTTAATTATAGCCTTCCAACATGGCAAATTTTTTATACGTTGGTGCAGTACGGCATATCAATGACTTTCCATGGGCATAAGTATCAAGCCATCAGCGGCAACACCAGACGCATTAATGCATTCCGCCCCCTTTGCCTCACAGATGGACTCCGCTAGTTATCGTCATATATCGAACTCTACTAGTTATAGCCAATGTTAGTGGACGACTCAAAAAACGTTCCTCGCGCGCTTTCTTGCGATGCGCTTCTGTTATTTGTTATTTGACAGTGCGGGACTTTTTCGAGAATTCTCCAAGTTTAGGAAGACCTGCCATCTCCGCAGTTTTTGTCGGCGTTCCATTTCCCGAATGTTTTGTTCTTCCTGGTAGCGAGCATTTCGCCAAGCCGAGCGCTTTGCTGCTAAGAATTTTCGCTTCATTAAAGTTCGTGCGTGTGTCTCTCTTCCTTTGTGTGTCCGCCCAAGGTTTGTAGCGCTTTTCGCAGCTTTATAAATAGTAGATTATACTTCTCAGGACAAGGGGTCAGCGTACATAGCGCTGCACCTTTGCACTGTAGACGAAAAAAAAAACAAAAAACAAAAACGGAACGTTCGCGAAACGTTCACACCCATGGAGGATTCGCACCTCGTCGAGATGAGAAAGGGCGTAGGGCGCATGCGTTCGCGTGACGTGTACGCTTTGAAGAAATAGTTCTCACTTACGATGCAGGCATAACGGGCATACTCTTTCTTGCTTGCAATTTTTTATTATTGCAAGCTCAATTTGAACTGCAAAGTTATTTATTTATGTTTAATGTGGCACTAAATGTTTTTAAATAAAAAAAAGTATGGTGGTGTTACATTGAAAGCGGAGTGATACCCTGCAGAACCTGGTGGCCGCCGCCATCGGGATGATTAGCAGTGCGAATATGGCGGTTGCGAGTACGCAAAATAACGCGGACGGTGTTAAGCCCAAGCACGGGAAAGTTATTTTGTTACTGGAGAACTGCATTTTGCCGCCCGAGAGACTGCTTTCAACACCTTCAAACGCCGACGGATTGGACAGCAACGCCGAAACCGACCTGAGGATACTGGGATGTGAGCTCATTCAAACGTCCGGCAAGCTGCTACGGCTACCTCAGGTGAATACTTCGACCTCGTTTTCGATCGCGCCCGGTATTCTATCGGCTGGGCTGCGACTCAATGGCTTGACATTGCCTGACGCGTTTCGCCCCCCTTCGTTTCCCTCAAAGGTTTAAAATGCAGATATTCGCAACGATCAGTGTTAAGCCTAACGAGGTGCATTGCGACCTTGTGTCGTAAGTGAATCGTAGTTCTTCGCATATATTTTTTTTTTTTACCCCATGGGGGAGGTCAGTGCGCCAGATGTGTGGATTGATTCGTTGTCGCCTTCTCTTTGTTAATTTTATTCTTAAAAACCCCTGTTGAGGTGCACGTTGTACTCTGATGAGCGACGCATACGATTACTTGCATCCCCAGCAAGTTACTTCCTCGAGGACGTTGGCCCCGTGTTTTCCCCGACTACGCAGCAGCCAGGTCGGCTGTTTGCGACGATAATGTCCCGCTGCTCTCTAATCTTAGCGTGATGAGTTCGCGGTTGCAGAAGTAGCTTTGAAACTCGCGAATTTTTTTTTTTTTTTTCAGTGAGTCTGCCATCATACCCGGAAACGAGAGAGAGAGCTTTCCTGTGGAATAATTTGATAGCTACGTCAGCGTCCTAGATAAATAAGTGCTTCTTTTTCTTTTATAGGTTGCAATGGCGACTGGTCAAGTGCTGTTCCATAGGTTCTATTTTTCCAAGTCTTTCGTCCGTCACAGCATGGAGGTAAGAAACTGCAGAGGGAAAATAAAAAAAGTGCACGAGATTGTTTGCATGAGTACGTCACTTCCATTAGCATGTCGCTCCAGATTGGTCTACATATCATGCAATGCTAAATGGGCATCTTTTATTTCTTATTCAGATTGTGGCCATGGCGTGTATTACGCTAGCATCCAAAATCGAAGAGGCACCCAGGAGAATAAGGGATGTGGTTAACATCTTCCACCACATCAAGCAAGTCAAGGGAGCAAAGTGAGTGTTCTTGCATGCATATCTACGAATGCAGCTTTGAAAACAGATGTCAGTATTTGGTACAGTGAGATGTTTGCTAATTCTATTTATTGGGGAAAAAATATGAAAATTCTGGGAAGTTCAAGTAACCTGATTTCAAGTGTCAAAAAGTAAATGGTCGGTGTCATTTAAGTGAATTTCCCTGTACGTGGGTGGCAGTGTGCATTATTAGCATATTGACAACTTTATCTACTTGTGGGAGTGGCGCCATGTTGGTTTTTTACACAAGTGATTTCTAATTTTGACATGCTGTGGCAATGGGGCGATCGAAGTTTTGTCAGCAAATGCACCATTACAGCTGTTAAGCATTAACGGCAATGCTACACCCCCTTAAATGTTTAGTGATTTTGAGTCCAAACGATTCCAATATTGCTCCTTGGATGTTCAATTTCAGGATTGTGTCTTCTTTCACGTTTCCAGGTTGCACGCTTTTGACTCATTTCTCAACTCTGAACCTCTTCAGGTTAGAGAGCGGGTTACTGCATACCATTGAGTGTTAACAGGCCTTTCAATCCTTTTTTTTTTTTTTTTTTTGACAATTCGGTTTATGCTGAATTTATGTATTTATGTGGGACACGTTAGTGTGAATAAAACTTAAGAACAAGTGATGGCTTGGAGGATAACGAGGGGGTGCATAAGTAGCTTCTGTAACGTGCTTTCATTTCTTTAATGGAACGTCTTAAAAAAAAATTAAAAACCGAGGGACATTTGTTTAGCTGTAGTGTTGTACTTTCGTTTTTTACAGAACCATACAGCCACTGATTCTAGACCAGAATTACATTAACCTCAAGAACCAAGTAATAAAGGCTGAAAGAAGGGTGCTGAAGGAGCTTGGCTTTTGTGTCCACGTCAAGCACCCGCACAAGGTGAGGCCGACTTCGGGTGCTTTAATTTTGGATGCTAGTTACTGCATGGGGAGCCACGTGTATTGCTGTTGCGGGGGGCAACAGCCTTACGTGTCAGCCTTCTGAGGGCAGGCGTTCAGTGTAATGTAGATGCGAGCAATATCCGAGACCTTTAATGTCTTTGCATAAAGCGAATGCATTTTTTTTAAATTGTATAAATTGTTTATATTAGTACACAGGGTCTTGCGCTAATGTGGGTGTTCACCACAGCCTAATGGTGCAATTAGTTCGCCAAGACCTTTGGGAGGTGTTGCATTCTCAGTGAACTTGCATATATTTTACCACAATCACGCACTCAGTGAAGGTGTCTCTTAAAAGTGGTGAAAATGTACATTCCCACATCTTGCCCTGTTTCACACAAAATATGTGGTCCCTTTCAATGTAAGGGTGGCAAGGATCTCGCATCCTACTGCTGTTCACATTTTATGGCGAAGTTTAACATAGGTCTCTAGTGTTGGTCTTGGCAGGTGTAGTTTATTTTGTACTAGTAGGCTGAGGCAATGGTTTAAAAATCTTCATCGCAGCAAAATCGTAGAGTCTGTTATGCTAGCAAGGCAGAATTGCCACACATCGCAGCAAAATCGTAGTCTGTTATGCTAGCAAGGCAGAATTGCCACTGGATGTGCCTCGGGAAGTTTCACGAAAATCGCTGCTCCACGTTAAAACCTTCTTTTTCTGCCTCTGCTTCACTCGTTGAATGACAGGGAGGCCACATGGTCAGGAGAAGCTTTGGCAGGGTTACTGTTGCAGGGCCTTACTTTAGGAAAATGTGTCATCCTGCAAGTTCAAACGTGAAGGCGCCTGCGAGTTGTGTGAGGATCCCAAAGTGCCAGTTCAGCTCTGCCCGTGTGTGAGGCCGCCATGCTCTTTACATTCTTGCTTTTCATGTAACTTGCTCTTGCTCTGTTCCCATCTTCCTCATGTTTTTCCAAGTTTTTGCCGTGCAGCGGCTTTAAACGAGCATTGAGTCATGTGAGTTGCAGGTATGGAACACTATGCAAAGTTTTCAGATACTACGAGTGCTGAAATAAAAGCCCTGTAGGCTTTATGGAAAACGAAAAACTGGAGGGGTTGCTCGTGGCTTACAAATCCTTGTTTGATGCCGCTTGTATCTTCGCCTTTCTACATTTAGAAAGCAAAAAGTGCCATGTTTAGCTACATTTAAGCTTACCTGCTGATGATCTGTGTTCTAAATGGCTGACTCTTTTTGGCAAAGATGTCATTGGTTCAATGCAGTTATCTAAAAGTATGATGTCCTGTAGTAGTGTTTCTGCAGTACTGCTTGTGTGTGGGCTTCATGTCTTGTTTTCGGTAGCTACAAAATGCCAAAGAGGGGGGAAAAAAACGGGTATAGATCCGAACAGAACTAGCTGTTCATTCTTTCCTTTGTGCATTAATCGTTTCCCACTTGTCCTTCCAAAAGTGTTCATAGTGCAGACGGAAACATGCACATGAAAGATAAATTTGTTCAGCTGTTGTTGTGGCCTTGATTAGCTGGTGGAAGCAAATGTATTGGGGAACACATTAACTTTCACATTTTACCCCAGAAAACTGTTTGTTCGGTATAAAGTGCAGGTATATTATAGCGACTCTTTTTGGGCATGGCCTTGGCCTTGAGTCCGGTCACATTTTTGCCTGACCTTTCGAGCTGCACTGGTATTTTCTTCGTGAACGCCACACTTACATCACTCCAGTTGGTGCACGAGTGATCTCTAGGGATTTGCTAAAAGCAGCTTGAGATGCAAACCTGTTGCTCATTGGCACTGTCGTGAAACAAGTGACATGACTACCTCAAATCTAGAAAACATCTTTTTAACCATGTTATTACATTTCACCGTAGTATGCAGTGTTCTCAACAGCTGATAGTCATGTAAATCGTATCTGGAAAGCTTTGCCGGGCAGTGCTGCTTTTTCCTCACATTTTGTATTACTGTTGAAGCATGTTACACTTTGTGAGGCTTGACTTGCTTTACACATTTAGCCCCCTTTCGTGTTGCTCATTACATGGCTGGTTCTGTTGTACAGATGCAGTTTTCATGTGATTTTAAGTACCGTATTTACTCTCATAATTCTCGCACTCTTTTTTGCCGGAAAACCGAGGCAATGTTGGAGGGCGCGAGAATTACGCGGCGAAAACTTTTCACGAAAACGTACCGAGCGAAAAAGAAAACGAAGTGGCCGCAAATTGGGATTCTCACAACAGCAACAAACAGCAAGCTTTAAAAGTACTAATTGAAAGACAAGATTTATTTGAGACACAAAAAGTGGAAGCAAATAGTCGAGAATTAGAATACCATATGCAAAGCTTGTGGACGTTGCGGGCGTAGCAATAGCGTTTGTCACTCAACAGTAGTCCTCAAAAGGTAGGCGTAGGACGTCAGTATTGGGCTGATGGCTATTCAACAGAATCGTCCGCAGTTTCCTTCTGAAGAAATAAAGTTTACCACCAATCCCAGTTTTAGGCACACGGCAGGCCCAACGAATCTTGGTGGCTTTTAGCTGCCGTCACCAGTAGCGAACACAAAACTCGTAAGACTCCGAAGGGCCTACCGGCCCTATTGCCGTTGTGTAGTGCATGATCAATCACTTCCAACTTGAAGCAGCCGTGTGGCTTCAGTATCGCCCCATAACGTGCCAAGATAACCGACACAACATACAAAACACGCCGCAACGCGCACTGGCCACTTCGGCTTGGCTTGGATTGAATTGAATTTCCATGCAATAGTGCGCTTGATGCTTAAGAGATGGCGCCAAGTGGCATGTGCTATCATCATCAGTGGCTGGAACGAGCAGACGACATTATTGCGGCAGTTTTCGGGGGTGCGATAATTACTCGAGGAAAAAAAATGTTCCGTATATTTCTTGGGCGATGTGGGGGGTGCGAGAATTATGCGAGTGCGAGGATTACGCGAGTAAATACGGTATTAAGGCCCGTTTGCACCGGCAGCCAGCTTGGTTGAGCTGTATTTGGTAGCAGCCATGAGATCGTCAGGGGGAGGCCTAAGTGTAGGCAAGCATGGTAAATGTTTTGACAGGTTCCGAGAGAAGCCCAAATACCCAGGTGAAAAAACATGTGGTCGAAGCCCTCGTCTACGGTTCTGCAGTTGTCTATAACTCGTGTGTTTGGGATGTTTCAGATTATTGTCACGTTATTGCAAGTGTTGGACTGTGAGAAGAATATGAAGTTGATGCAGGCAGCCTGGTAAGCATTGCACATTTTTTCATGCTCTTATTGTCGTTAACGATAAAGCTCTCTTCCTGCTGTTTACACTCTGGGCATGTGTACTAGAAGGCCGTGAAATGTTGAATTCGTGTGCAAATAAAAAAATAAGGAGTGGGTAGGATTGACATCAAAGCAACTCATTCCTGAAACGCTGCGGTGCTTCATTGGTGGGTGGGGGGAGTCTTCCAGCTGTGTGCATCCTACCACTGTAGGCTTTACGCTTGAGGAAGCATAATGGCCAAATTGCGGGATTCTGTGCATACATTTCACGGCTTTTCAAAGCATACTGAGAAGGTGTTCTGCAAGCGTTCGAGCTCTCACTTTGTGTACGTGCGCTCCCCTCATTGAGATGGCGTCCCTCACTAAGCTAGGTAAGCAAAGTCACGGTAGTAATTGTCAGCTGCCTTTCTTTCGCATTTGTCTCTACAAAGGTTTCGTCTTATAAGTTGCTGTTAATTGCTGATAAGTGTAGCCAAATCATTATGCAAAGAAAATGCTTTTTTTTTAATAACCTGGGATGGACTACCTGGGTGACCCGCTCAGTCACTTTTGTTTGGCTGCTACCTATCGTTTTGTTGATCAGTGAATCTGATGTAAGCTGCTTGTTGTGCTATCATGTCATGTTGGCACTTTATTGTGACAACCTCAAACCGCACAGAATTGTACGTGGTAGGACCTGTTGAATATATTTTATTGTCTCCTCTTGCTGTGAGAAAAAGTGTACGATGAATAAAATTGTATAACAGCCAGGAATCATGTAGTCTGTTGTCTGTGCGTAAGGATTGCATGCTACCCTGTGTTTGTAAGGGTAATGAGGTCTCCTCGCAGCTATTATTTTTTTTTTTGAGCAAATGAAATTTGCGAGGTGTTGTGTGCGAGAGAAGAAATAGAAAAATGCATTTGCCAGTTTTTTTTCTGTGTGTTGCATTTGTGTGCCTTCTGTGTTGTTGTGTGCGTGAGCCCTTGTGGTGGTGACTGGCATTAATGGGTTGACTTCTGGGTTTCCACCTAACAGAGCTTAGGTGAGCTGACTGAGGTGGTAAGTAGGTGCAATACACCTGAGAGAGAAAGAGAGCCACCCTGCCAGCAGCGTGCCCAATCCACCTGGGAAGAGAGAATGCCTGGCACGCAACGCGGGTGCTTCCTCCTCTCCCTCGTCGGGCAGGACGCACTTGGCCGGCGGACTGGGTACCTCCCTGCCCCTCGCATTCGGGCCCGCCCCCTGTGCCCGGTGTGCGTTTGTTTGGTGGCCCTTCTGCTCTGACGCCTCCTCGCTTTCTCTGTGATGCTGCTCTCGAGTGGCTCCCCTCCTATCTGCTTTCTTTTTTTTTTTTTTTTTCTCTCGGGCAGTGCCCCTGTTTTTTAGGGATATGCTAAGGCATCAGCGTAGCTTAGATGCGTTTGGCAAGCCTTAGCGAGCCAGCGCTGAGAAAAAAAATGCAATCGCAACCCTTGCCTTGAAACAGGGTCTAAGGCTTACTGTGCTAGCAAAGAGAACAGATCTTTTGAGGAGACCCGACTTATCGGACAGCGGATGTCAATGTTGGTACATGATACGTTTGAGCTTGGCTACGACTGAACATAAACAGTGGTGATGGTCGTTGTTACTGCTACTGTTGTGCAGGGTTTATCGGTTGCCAAGATTGCATTGCACACTAGTCAGTGAAGAAGACAAGAGTCTCTGTTTAGCTGACAAAGAAGAAAGGTCAAGTTTTTGACAACCACAGCATTGTCTGAGAGTACATACCCTATTTTAGGTTGTAGAGTAGCGGTCACAGAAACCAAGCCAGCACCTAGTATAGAAAGGAGCTAAAATTCTTAACTAGAGTTTGCTGCTGTATTTATTTGCTGAAGCTCACTAAGCTAGCAGTGAGTGAGGCTGTGTCACCACCCTTGTTTTTCTTGTGGGTGAGTGCTTGATAAAATTGTAGGTTGGCAGTCAGTCACCTGAGCCAAGTTCATAGCTAGTCTTGAAATCTAAGTAAACCCGGGTGCGCTCCTTAGGGTGTTGTCGTTCAAAATTGCTGACTGAGCTATCAGTAAAAAAAAACCTCTTTGCTCTTCTCATGGTTAAGTATGATTTCTATAGCTGCCTGTATTGATATAGTTTATATACAGACTGCTGCAACTGAGCTAGAGACAGAGCTGCTGTTATTTAAAGGAAATTTCAACGCGGTCTTGTAAAGAATTGATTGTAAAAAATAAGCTTGTAGACATTATGCACTGTAGCTTGTGAGAATAGCAGAAACAATGCAGTCGTCGAAAATGTGGTACCTTTCATCCCTTTTTTTTTACTGGAAATGTGGTATATGATAGCTTTCCCTGCTGTGAGCTCTTTTACTATTTTTTTCCATTGTATGGGAAAGCTAATGTTTGAATCACCTTTGAGAAATAATGAATGTGAAACATAGGCTTAGTTGAAGGTTTGGAACATTTAGTAGTAGTTGGGAACAAGGGATTTCAGTTAATTGGTGCTGTGTTAAAATTGGGCCGTGTGTTGATGATCTTGAAGCCATTGATAAACTAGAAGTTATTGGCAATCTGGAATTCAAAAGTGTCTTTTATGAAGGCTCACTTTTTTTTCTTTGCATTGCCCTCTTAAAGTTGAAAATCAAATGCCAGACTTAAACAGAAAGACGTAAAGCCTAATTAGCGGCAAGAAAGCTGTAGCTAAATAAGCACTTACTTTGATCACTGTTTGTATAAAAATATCGGCCTGTTGTTTTCACCACGTGGCCGACTGCATTAACTTGGAAAGGGCTGGTGTTTGCTTAAGGGCTATGAATACTAGGCTAGAAAGCAAATATTTTTCTGCTCGGTATTTCTTGCCGCTAGGCTACTTCCACAATTGATGGTGCTAATGTAATGTTAACAGTGAACATCTCGCACGTTATCCGTGGCTTTTATGTGTGATCATTCCAGTCGTGTTGACTCTGGACGTTTGAGACAACATGGTTGACACATTGTGGTGGTCGCATCAGAGTCGGTACGTATTACGAAGTGTGTGATTGTGCTTAAATGTACCGTGGGGGTATCGCGCACCTTTTCCCCCTTTGTGACTATTGTGGTGAAGCCTCTGAGAAAAATGGGGCGCTCACGAAGAGAGGGGCCCGTGCACTGGAGAAGGATTTGTTACTGTGGCGGATTTGGAACTTTCCTGCCCTCCGGAGAGCTTCCCTTGCTCTCAGGGAAGCATTTCTGAGGTGCCTCGCTCCGATGTGCCGTCCAGTGCGCTTTCGCGAACGCCCCATGTTAGCCGTCTCCCCATGCGCTTTTCCTTTTTTGAGTGCTCGCCTGGATGCACGGTGTCGGCCGCGTGCACCGGGACAATGACTGCACGTGAGAAGGCTCCTCGGTCGTGGCTCTCTCCCTTTGCCGCCCATTGATGGCACAAAGGAGCGGGCCACGCATTTGTTTGTGATGCTGCCTGCCTGCTCTTTATTCCTGGTCTTCAACGAGAAGATTGCGTGGTGCTCGGACAGTTCACGGCCAGCGTTGGACCCTTCGACAGTTCGCTGACGGCACTGGACTTACGGACTGACTGTGCAGAGAGGCAATCTTCCGCTGTTGTTATGTGTGGGAGCGCCGATATCGCTTCACACAGACAGCTGCCGCCGACTGTGCTGACAGGGAGAGTCCCCTTCAGGCTCTCCAGGTATGCACACGCTCTCCTATCGTTTTTCTTTTTTTGGAAAGCATGGCAGGTTTCGGAAGGGTTGGTGTGATGTTTGAAGCACCAGTAGAGCTTTCAGGGTGGTGTTGTGATAAGTGGCAGGAACAAACTTTTTTCAGTGTGCCTCCCTACTAAAGACTTTTGGGGGGATTGGTGGATTCAGTGACTCCTTCAACGGAGCCTTCCCTTGGCTCGACCAAACGGACTGACCAACTGCAACTGGACTTGGTGCTCGGACACTCGTGCGTCTCAACCGTAGCGTCGTCGTCCTCCTCGTTTTTGCCCTGCCTTTGGCAGTTTGTGTGTGATGTCATGCTGACTGAAAAGGTGGGTGACCATCCCTGTGGACGCTTTTATCTTGATCCCTGCAGATGCATTAGCATTTCAGCCATTAGCAGATTCATTAGCGTTTGCCCGTTAATGTCCCCAGAAAAGGCTCTTAAAGGTGACACGCAGGCTTGACTTGTAAAAGAACACTTTTAGTCTTTGTTCTCGTTAAACGAAAGTGAGACGCCTCAACACTAGCAGGAGCCCCTTCTCGGTATGCTGTATCCTTTGCTTGTGCCGTCGCTTGATGTGCCGCAAACTTGTGGCGCTGCCTTTTGAACGCCTGGGCTTATGATTTCTCTCTTGCCTTGTGCAGGAACTACATGAATGACAGCCTGCGCACGGACATCTTCGTCCGTTACAGCCCTGAAACGATAGCATGTGCCTGCATTTACCTCAGTGCTAGGTTGCTACAGGTGAGGGGTCTGCTTCCGAGCGGTGCTGTTGCACTTCCAGAGGGAGTGCGCGATGTTCAGCGCGGCTGTGTCCACTTTTGGTCTAAAGCTCAATAGCGTAATTTTTTTTGTGTGCTCCTATTGCAGATTGCCCTTCCCAACCAGCCTCCATGGTATGCAGTCTTCAATGTTCAAGAGGAGGACATCCAGGACACCTGCAGAAGGATTCTGGGCATCTACTGTAGAAAGGTGCGTGTCACCATTTTTTTGGAAGCAACTGCATTTAACTTAGATTACTATTCTCAATTTTATGCAGCTGCTAATCACGCTGCCACAGGCATTTCTCTTGCGCTGCTCTTCAAGCCTTGTACCTTTACATACAAAAGCAGTATCTTTATGCTGGTAACATCAAGTCTTGAATGTGCCTGTTGCATTTTTCTGGTAAAGTGGGTTATTGCGACCATTGATTTTCCCACGATCATCTCCAGCTTCTCACCCAGAAGGGGGACTCCGGAGCTGTGATTGTTCAGCCAGCGTGGGTAGTAAACAAGTTTGCGCAGTCTTTGTGCTTGTGGCTTTAGACGCACTTGTGGATCTGCTTATTGTTGTTTTGAACAAAAGCACAGACCATTGTGAACTTTGAGCCATTCACAGTTGGTGAGCCTTAAAAAAGTGAAAGTGATGAAGCGTAAGTGATGATCTTTTGCTGAACTTCGTCTTGCGGCAAGGCGAATTCAGGGCCCCAAAAAGCCAAGCAGAGCTGAAACAACGAAAACTAGGCAAATTTGTGTACTACCTATCATTCCCATGCTGGCTGAAATGCAGTGCATTGCAGCTCCCATAGACACTAGCACCAGAGTTCACTCTAGTAAGTATTGCAGGAAACTGATTACAACTTGGCATACTTGTTCAACAGACCTCTGTTGATTCAATTTATCAATGAATGCAGTGCCCAGTGAATGTCCTTGTTGCAGCTGTAGACTTGTTTTAATTGTAGAGTTGGTCACCATCACATTTTACAATTTTTGTGTAGTTTGATTATTGAAGAACAGGGTGTAATAAATGAACTGAATGGAGAATGTTGCAGTTCACGAGCTCTTGAATCGCTTTTGCAAGAATAATTTTGCTAGTTGCATCTTTTTTTTATTGCCAGTATCTGAGGCATACTTCAGAAACATAGCCCAGGCACTGCATTTAACATTAAGGGGAGACGCGGGTCGAAAAGTCGCGTTTTTTTTCCAAATTTCACCTTTTCTGTTTTTTGTTGCTTTATCATCTTTATACATTATATTTTGACATCTGAAAATATCACAGCGAAATAAGCATCAGAAGTCAGTGAAAAACGCGTCTGAGTGAGCGGCAGTGACGCGCGGCATCACGAAATTTACACAAAACGGGCTGCTGTTCGCGTGCTCGCGGGGCCGCGAAGAGAGCTGTCCGCCATATTGCGGCCGCTGGCTCGTGTAGAGTTGTCCTTACTCTCCACGATCCCGGTTCTTGAAGTCTCGTACGTTCACGAAAAATCTAAAAAAAAAGCAACAAAAACAGTCTTTTCCCGCCGTTTCAAACCGCGCGCCACTAACGCAGGGCCGCCATTGGCTGACAGCACCCGTGTTTTCTTGCCGTAGTTGCTTCACTGTTTTCCGGAGTTATTTTTCGCTGTTTTCGTGCGATGGCAAGCCCGAAAAAGGCCGTTGCCGACCATCGGAAATACAGAAGTAAGAACAAGTTCAGAGGGAAGCGGCGGAGGACGTACAAGAAAGCCACCGCCAACGAAAATGTCCGCGACGGGCCAGCGGCCGGTAGGCCTAACATCGACCACGGCAACGTCGACCATGGCAACTGCGACGACGAGATCAACGCTGCAGTGAATTTTGTGAGTGCATCGCAGAAAAAGATCGCGTTATTCGAAAACGACGTCAGGCCGAATGCCGATCGTGCCGAAAGCGTAGTGCTGTGCGAGTTGGGTGCATTGACGGCCGTCGTCGCAGGCGCGGCATGCCCCGTTTGTCACGAGAGTAAACTCGCAGTTCGGGCACCGAATAAAAAGCGGAAAGGCCTTTCGGCGTTTCTGGAGCTACACTGCGAGAATGCGGAGTGCTCGGAGAGCATCCTTTCGTCCGCGTACTCGTCGAAGCGGGTCGCGTCAGATGGCGGCCGCGGTGCAAGCAGAAGCTACGACAGCGGGAGTTCGCGTGACGCCTTTGCCGTGAACCTGAAAGTGGTGCTTGCAGCGCGTGCCGTCGGTATCGGGCATGAGCAACTTTCACGATTTTGTGCAGTAGTTGGATTGCCAAACCCTATGCACCATAAGACCTTCCATGCTATCGGCAAAAAGATTCACAGTGCGGCAGTGAAGGCTGTCTGTGAAAACATGCAAAGGGCACGCAGCGTCACCAAAGAGGTGGCTGGTAACAGTGACGTGCCAGTCATGTTTGACGGCACATGGCAAAAAAGAGGCCACAAAAGCCACAATGGTGTGGGAACTGTAGTGTCCTTGGACACTGGTTTGTGCCTGGACTATGAAGTGCTTTCCAACTTCTGCCTGGCGTGCAGTTTGCATAACGACATGGGAGGCGATGAAGAAACATGGCAGGCGTTTCATCATCCCGTTTGTGAGAAGAATTGCGACTGTTCTTCGCATGCCATGGAGGCCGAAGCTGCAGTGCGCATTTGGCAGAGGACTGTGGAC
Source organism: Rhipicephalus annulatus (assembly GCA_013436015.1). Taxonomy (NCBI): domain Eukaryota; kingdom Metazoa; phylum Arthropoda; class Arachnida; order Ixodida; family Ixodidae; genus Rhipicephalus; species Rhipicephalus annulatus. The sequence continues at coordinate 242,041 of WOVY01010325.1, forward strand.
TATGAGACACCCCTGCGGTTCACCATCTTCCTAAGCGATGGAGACAGCAAGGCCTACAACGGGGTCTGTGATGCCAACGTGTACCCTGACACTCCAATTGAAAAAGAGGAGTGCACCAACCACGTGGCGAAACGTCTGGGCACCGGCCTGCGGAAGCTGCCAACGCCACTTCCACGAGGGGAGAAGCTGAAGGAGACCACCATCCAGAAGCTTCAAACTTACTTTCAGGTGGCCATTGTGAACAATCGGGGAAATGTCCACAAGATGTACACTGCCATATGGGCCTCATGTTTGCACTCGTGCTCAACAGACGGTGCTGGAAGTCACAAGTTCTGTCCTGCAGGCCCAGACTCGTGGTGCAAGCACCGACGTGCTGAGGCGCAGGGCCAGCCTGCACCGTGCCACACCCCCCTCCTGACCAAGGCCCAGGGTTTGGCAGTCCTCCCAATCTACAAGCGTCTCACAGATGCGAAGCTGCTTGCCCGGTGCCTCCACGGCAAGACACAGAACGCGGCCGAGTCCCTGAACAGCAAAATATGGCTGCTGTGTCCAAAGACCCGGTTTGCTTCCCGGACTGCTGTGGAAACAGCCACAGCCATTGCAGTCCTGTGGTTCAACCGGGGCCACGCGAGCTTTGAAAAGGTGCTGGAAGAGCTTGGGGTGCTTCCTTCGGAGGCCCTGGTTACCCTCAGCGACCGCCGAGACAGCATGCGCATGCACAAGATGAATGTGCGTCAGACCGCTGAGGCGAGGGCACACCGTCGCAGTGCAGCCAAGAGGGCCCGGGTGGAAGAGTCCTGCCGCACCAGCCGGGAAGGGAAAACCTACGGTGCTGGAGAGTTTTAGACAACTGATATTCCCTCTGGACATGTGTGTATGTGTTCAGCACAAGTTTCGTGCTACTGCGTTTTTCATTTTTGTAAATACAGACTTTCAAACTTTCAAACGCGTTTTTCTCATTTCGCAATTTTGGCCAATTTGCATTTTTTGCGGGAAGTGTTTCGGGCACTTAGAATGGTCATACGACGACGAAATTTGGCACACACATTGAGGAGAGTGCGTAGGGTGCCGATATCTACTTGAATCAGCACAACCTATCAGCTGTAAATATCTATTAATAAATTTAATGGTGGTCGAGTGGAAAAAAAAGGGTACTTTGCTACACAGATGTTTTTTTCATAGTTTCAAAGTTGGAGCACAATTTCTAGCTAGATATCGGCACTCTATGGCTAATAGGGAGCAAAAGGAGCCATTGAACAACTCTCTGCATGAACATTTAGTATGCGCGAAAGTTCCCGGAAAACTTATCAAGTTTCACCATTACTTGAAACACAACTCCCAAACTATTGCACTTATGTAAAAACTGATTACAGATTTGGAATCAGGAGGAAAAACTGCATCAGTGGTCCAATTTCTGAAGCTCTAAGTTGAATAACAAAAAAAAAGTGCTTTCGAGGAGCGTCTCCCCTTAAGTTGCAGCATAACATCACAATCACAAGTCGTAAAGCTCGAGTGGTTGATTTATAGGTGGTGTTGAGATTACACCTCCCTGGCTGTCCGCAACAATCTGGTTCGAATTGGCTGATGGGATTTGGAAGCATTTGCTGTTATTCGTGCGGGTGTTGAAAGAAGAGTTGCGCAAATGCGCTTTGCAGCATGAGTGATGTCGTCTACTGTGCCAACAGCCCGATGCGGAGGCCCTGGAGAAGAAAGTTGAGGAGCTGAAGAAGGCGCACTTGGAAGCTAAGCTGCGGGCCAAGCTAGCCTCGGGGATCACAACACCCAACCTCGGCAATGGCTCCAGCTTCTCACCCAGCTCCAGGAATAGTAAGTGTGATGCCACTCCTGTCATTGTTTGTCCTAGGTGGCTTGGTTCTACTGAAAATTCAATACAGCTTTTATTCAAAGTTGCTTCCACTTTGCTTGAAACTAAAAAAAAAAGGAGAAATGACATTTGCACTTCTCTTATCTCACTTTTAAAAGATAGTGTGTTGGGTCATTACAGATATGCTCATTTTTCTTTTTAGTGTGTGAAACCTACTTTCCTTTCGTAGTCACTGTTCGCTTTAAACTCAAAATTTACTGTTCATACATCGTTAGGAAGCAGCAATTGAAAACCACTTGTTTGTAACATGAAACCACTAGGACACCCTTCTGCCACCTTGCTAGATTCTGCAGAAGTCGTTTGCAATAAGGCTAGCGTTGTTAAGGGCATTGTAGCATTGTTGATCTGTCGACCAATACGACTGAGACGGCTTTGCTGCATCACTTGTCAACTCTCGTGGTCGTAATGTATCCGAATAGCTGAAGCTACGTGTATATATATACCCATAGTGTGGCATCTCGTGATTGACCTGTACCGGTGCAACCACATGACACTGCGTCAATTGAGGACAAGATGCTCCTTCGACACTGTTACTGCCATATAACTGAAAGCAGCAAACCCCGGCTGTCTAGATGCCAAATGTGCTCCCAACTGTGAGCCGAATTAGGTGAATTCGAGTCATTAGGTTGAAATATCTGCATTTCTTGTGCCTATTGAGTCTCTCCAATGAGCCATAAGTAAAGACATAGTCAAAGTAAATCAGTCAAATACAAAACCAACCAAATTAGGGGTTTATTTTTTTCCTTCAGGCAGCAATTGCAAATCTAGCTCTTTCCATTGACCAAGATTCTGTTGCATTTTTGGTCTTTCACCTAGTAATTTGGCGGATGTGGAGGGTGATTCCCGTCCAACTATGAGCTGATCACTTGAAGTAAAGGGCGATTGATCGGTTGTCATTTCTGCACATTCCTTGCTTGTTGCTTGTCTGTGTGATTGAACTAGTTCTGATGTTATTCTTTGTTCTTTTATTTTTTAAGCAGATTCACCACGACAATCGCCCATACTAGACTCAACAACGAAAAAGAAGGAAGAAGCAAAATCTGCAGTTGAGCGAAGTCCTAGGTATGTGGGGTTTTATTTGGTGCCAATATTATTTGGGGGAAAGATGAACCTGCTGATTAACAATATCTACAAATGCCTACTTGTGCTTCCAGGCTGCATTAAAAATAAGTTGCTATAAAAAAATCATTTGGTGAAAGCATCTCCTTATTTTTGTAATGTTCATAGCATGACACATTCAATTGTCATTTTGCAGGGTACTCTGCCACAACATATAAAATTTAAAAAGCTGAAGTTTCTTTTGAGCAGATACAGTGATGCATTACGGGAATTTGCTACATTTGTACAATATTAAACTGCCATAGCCGTACATTTTTTCGGCATGTAACAAGTAAAAATTTTCTTTTGTTGGAATGACTGTGTCTTCAAAAAATGTTCAGATGGTGTGTTGCGTATTAGGTGTGTAAAAGATGGCTGCTCTAAATGATGGAACCATTCCTATCATGCTTGTGAGATGTATTGACATGGTGACGGTACATTAGATCTCGCACGTAATGTTAGCATCTCTTTCTTTGGATTATGTATCGGACATAATGCTGCTTTTTGGCGTGTTCCTTCAAGGTGCTTTGTGAGTGTTTCAGTGCTTGCGCAGAACAACTCTACAAACCTCATCGAGAAGTTCCAAGGCTCTCTCTGCTCTGGTGTCGCAACTGGTTTTGCTCACGGGTTCCCTTGCTCTGGCCTTCCCAGGGTGGACCGCACTGCCTCTAACCACATTCCCGGAACGGGGACCAAACGGAAAGCCAGCCCGTCGTCGCCTTCCTCGTCCCCAGTGCGCAGCCGCAAGGAGAACTCTCGCCAGGGCCACTCCAGCTCGTCGAGCAATGGCAGCAGTCCTCCTTCCTTGGCCGCTCCTACCCGAGGACGCACCCCGCCTCGGAGCTACAAGGATTCTGGCTCGGGGTTGAGCTCTCCCATTAGGTAGGATGTTTCGTTTTGTTGACTCAAGGTGGGCGGGTTCGAATGGCATCGTCTGCCGCGTCAGAATTGGATCCTTTAAGGGGAGACACTGGTCTGAATTTTTTATTTTTAATTTTCAGTAGTTCCAGCTGAAATTTTAATACAATATGTATTTGTCACAGCTGAAAACAAAAATGCAATTAGTTTTTTTGCTATCACTTTTAGATTTTTAAATATTGACTGTTACATAAACTTGCATTCTGCCCAGCCTTTTGACATCTTCCTGATAAAATATTGCTACAAATTTGATATGACAGCATTCCATGAAGGCTAGGGAGTGCAACAAAATCATAATTTTATTTTTAGCTTCATTGTTACCAGAGTTATGGCCTTAACAAGTATACTCATAAGAAATCTGAAACATTTGCTTAAGTTTGTTGCTAATTAAATCACTATTGTAAATAAAAATATTACATTTTTTGGTTTTCTTGCACTAATCAATGTATAAGCTTTCAAATGCTGCAAGAATTATCAAAATCCGACTGCTACATCAAAAGATATTGTGGGCAATGGCTTAGGGTGTGATGAAAAATGTTGTTTTTAGAAAACCAGAAAAGAAGTTTAGGAACATGCTGAGCACTTATATTTAACAAGAAAAGGTGTGAATCTGTGTATTAACCATGTTAGAAGCCACCAGGAATGTAGTCATCATCATCCTCCTTGGTGCGCTTTCTTTTCATGGCATGCTTCTTCTCCGATGCCACTAGTCGGCGACTGTCCTTTTCTGAGCATCTTTCAGCGGCCACAACACTCTGCTGCAGGTGCAGCTCCCTCAATATGGTGGCATCTGCTCTCCCTTTGCCAGCGTTGAACCTTGCGACAGCTTCGGCCACAGCAGCTTCAACGGTGAAAAGCGATGCGTGTTTGTTTTTGGACACGAGCGACCAGATGACGGAGTGCAGGCTCTCGTTTGGGTTCTGTGTTTTGCCTTGCTCACAACGCTCCAGCAATTTCTTGTCAGAGAGGTGCGTGTAAATAGGCCGCAAGGCATCAACCACATACTCCGGCAGGTTGTAGCGATGATTTGGAGGAGTCTCCTGCTTGGCAACAGCCTTGTTGTACTTGCACCACGACTCTTCACCAGTTGGGCAGTGAGAGTGCTGAGCGCTTGCATCAGTAGATGCTACGTGATTAAAGGTTGCCCAGACAGCATTATTCATGGCCTCAATGCTTCCTTGGTTGCTTTGTAAAGCCCATCCATAATAAATACGTGAGCTTTGTGACCAGCTCGCCTGTCAGTTTGCCCTTGCCGCCAAGGCTTGGCTTTCCTTCGGCTCTTTGTTTTTGCAGGAGGTTTCGAAGTGCTGTGCCCATACGCTTATGCACATGGTTGACAGAGTCCTCTTTTTCTATTGGCAAGAAGCCATATACCTGTGCCTCCTGCACACTGTTGAAGGCCCGGCTGTCTCCATCACACAACATGGTTGTTTAGCGGAGCCCATGTCTCTCCAATGAGCAGCCAAATAAAATTTGTGCTGCTTCCACCTACATTTGTCCTGGCTTACTGGGGGTATTCTTTTGGCAAGTGTGACCAGCTAGCCACTCGACATACCTTGGGTTGTCCTCCTTCGGCCCTAGCTGGCAGCCCAAACAAAAGTCCTATAGGACGATGAAGTCGAGCACATAACCCGTGAATAGTTCAATCACGGTCCCTACACAAATATGGGATGAGTGACCCCTGGTCAGCCAAGTCCCATCAAAGGAAACGGCGATATTTCCAGGATTTCCATAGTTGCGTTCGAAATACACCGTTTTCACGGTGCTCGCGCAGTCAATAACGCGCGCGGCAGCCTTCTGCGCGGCAGGGTTCATTTTCGATTTCACATAATCCTGGTATGTCTTGGTGTGCAGGCCTCTCCGTGAAATATTTAGGGCGGAAAAAATATCGTTGAGCGCAGTTTGCCCGTTTCCTGTGCTGATTGCCGCGAGCACGTTAGTTTCGAAGGGGCTGTGCGCTGCGTCCCCCCTTGCTCTCGGCGAGCTCCATACGGTCCTCAGTTTACCGCACTCGTCACATGGGAGCACAAGTTTCGCGGCCATGACATATTCGCGGTCTTCCTTGGAAATTCTGCCAGGCCCGCCACACACACCGCACTTCATACACTGAAGAAGTTCGTTGACCAACTTAAGCTAACGACGGTGAACAGTGTACCAGGCGTTGCAGCTCCATTCGAGTCTTAAAAAGACCGCTTGCGTTTTGTGGCAGACTTCGATGAAAGATCTTGCAGAACATCGCTCGCACGACACTCGATGGCCACTTTTTCAGCGTCGGAAACCAGGAAAGTGTCGACGCGCACAGCTCTCGTGTGATCTTGGGACGCGGCTACCGCGTCTGCGATCGCGGGTGCCGCGGCGGTGATAGCGCTGGCACAGCCTGCTTCTTCAGAGTTCTCGGCGGCAGAAGGTCTCGCTGGTGATATAGTGCGTGCTCTCGGACGCCGTTTTCGCCTTTTTCCCGGAAGTTCCGGAGTGCTCATGCTCGAACGCATGAACGCATGAGCACTCCGGAACTTCCGATGACCGCCTGCCATTGCACCGAATGCACAGCCGTTGTTAGGCCTCTACGCAAAATGGTGGCTTGCACGCCGCTGTCTAGCAGACAATCCCTTCGCGTCCAATAGGAAACCGGGAACTGCCCCTTGTGACAAAAACGCACCAATGATGTGCGAGTATTCAGTTTTTCTTGCGATAGCTGCGTTGTTGCTAGACGAAAAATGTTCTTCTGCTAGGAACAGATAATAGAAAAATGCGTCTTTAAAATGAGACCAAAATGGCCGCGCTACTTGGTGCGTTTCTCGCGTGCTGCGGCGTTGAGTACGTTCGTTTTTGAGGTGGTTTCGGAAGCGAAAATGGTCATCAAACTGGCTTTGCGACCCAATAATTCAACAAATACGCATTACAGGGCTATAATATTTTAGGAACAGCTTCCTTAGACCTTAATGATTATGAAAAAAAATACTTCAAAAAATCGGTTTTTCGGAAAATTTTCGGCCTCCCATACCCCCGTGTCTCCCCTTAGGGGGGGGGGGGGGGTCTTTAGACAACTTTTCTTATTTTTAGTGCCAGCTAGATGAAAATGGGCAGTCTTGAGCAGTTTTTTACTCTGATTTCAAATCTGTAATTAGTGTTTTGATAGCTGCAATAGTTCATAAAATATTGATGTCTGAAATCAAATTAGTTTCATACTTGTTACGGGGCTTTATGAAAATTTAGTCTTGTTAAACCAAAATCTGAATGCATGACACTGTTGCTAAAGATCTACTGTAGGGGGTGATGCTATTTTTATTCATTCAGAAGCATTTTACATGAAAAAAACAGGATCATGAAATTACTATGAACATTTTTTTCTAATTAGCAGCCACTGCTACACCTAACTGTAAATTTCATGGGAGTGCACGAGTGATGAAAATAGCATCACCCCCCAGATCATTTCAATACGAATAAAATGATACCACATTTGCCATTTTTGCTCAAATATAACACAGAAAAAAACACCCGTAAGGCTGAGTACGGTGTGCAAAAACATCGAACTGAGAAAAAACGCATTTAAAGTTTCAACCCAAAGTAGCTTTTCTTGAAATTAACTTACTGTCGTGTAGCTGGCACGGCGACACGTGAAAGTAACCACGCTACACCACTGTACGATCCATGACAATAACCCAGTTTAATCAGCGAGTATCGTTTATATACACACGAGCCGCAGTGGCGCCATCTATTGTGAGTCCAATGACTCAGAAGGCCATCTGGTGTAAACGCACAACACTACACCTACCCCCCTCCCTTGATAATAGAACACAGATTATGTGCATAGAAAAGAAACAGTCACTACCCGTGACAGAAAACTATAGTAAGTCTCCACTGTAAACAAGTCACTGCACATAGTCCCCGAGTCTCTCTGGTGGTCTTCGCTCCCATGTAGAGCGACCGAGGGGCACCGCTGCTCTTCTGGCTGATGGACGACCTCTTGTTCGTCGGCACGATCAGCACACAGTCCTGCAGTCGTGTTCCCCGTTGGTGGAGGCCGTGGTGGGCTTGGCGTATGAGGAGGCAGTGCTGACCCCCCCCCCCCCCCCCCCCCCCCCCCCGGAGACTGTGCAGCTTCCTGTATTGGGATATTTTGGGTCCTGTGGCTCTTTGCTTTCGAGGACGGTTTTTTTGTGCTGTGGCGTTTCCTGCTGACCCGTCTGTCTCCATGTCCGCCCACAGCGGTTCTTGTCTTGCCCCCGTTTCTTCGTGAACAAGCTTCATGGGGTACAGCCGACAGTTGGGAGGCATTCCAGGTACGGCCGTCCTCCAAGTGGAATGACCATCGTCCTACCCGCCTCAGTATTTTGAGTGGAGCCCCAAAACTAGGGGTGCCTTTTATTCCAGGTACCGGGCGTTTCACCCGCACGTAGGCCCCCACTTTAAATTTGGGCTCCCGGGCTGCTCTTCGCTTGTCTGCATACGCCTTATTTTTTTGTTGGTATTCACAGACACGACGCCGAAGTCTACGCAGTTCACAGGCGGGATGGGTGCCAAAATCCGCTGATGGCTGGCCAACAACATCTAATGATGTCCTCATGTGGCGGCCATAAAGCAACACTGCTGGAGAGATGCCAGTGGCGCTGTGGGGTGTCGCTCGGTAAATACCCAGGTATTCTATAACTGTGGTCTTGATTGGTCGCTGCTCTAGGAGAGCTAGTTGTATGTACGATTTCAAGACCCTGTTGAATCTTTCCACTAAGCCATTGCTTGAGGGTGGGAAACTGGCGAGAAGAAATGCTTGATGCCCCTGTCTGCAAGGAAGCACTCTAATTCACTCGACGTAAACTGTCGGCCGTGGTCTGAGACTAGTTCAGTCGAGTAACCCTCTCGCACAAAGACAGCAAGCAGAAAGTTGATCACCGTGCGAGAAGTGCTGTCACTGCAGAACGCACTCTCTGGCCATCTGGAGAAGTAGTCCACTACCACGATGACAAATCGACAGTCGGCCGGTGCACGTTCAAAGGGGCCCATGATGTCTATTGATATTGTGTCCCAAGGCCTGCCAGGAAGCGGGACAGGCTGTAGTGGGGCTTGCCAGTTCTTGACACTCTTGTCCAAGGCTTGACAGGCGCTGCAACTCCGGACGGCGGCCTCCACATGCTTGTCAAGGCAAGGCCACCAGTACTTCTCCCTGATGCGCTGCTTAGTCTTCACAATTCCCGGGTGTGACTCATGAGCTAACTGGATGACTGTATCCCTTATCTTGGCAGGCACTACAACGCGTTCTGTGCGCAGAAGCAACCCATCTACTACCGAGAGCTCGTCTCGCTGCTCTAGGAGAGCTAGTTGTATATACGATTTCAAGACCCTGTTGAATCTTTCCACTAAGCCATTGGCTTGAGGGTGGTAAACTGCCGAGAAGAAATGCTTGATGCCCCTGTCTGCAAGGAAGCACTCGAATTCACTCGACGTAAACTGTCGGCCGTGGTCTGAGACTCGTTCAGTCGGGTAACCCTCTCGCACAAAGACAGCAAGCAGAAAGTTGATCACCGTGCGAGAAGTGATGTCACTGCAGAACGCAATCTCTGGCCATCTGGAGTAGTAGTCTACTACCACGATGACAAATCGACAGTCGGCCGGTGCACATTCAAAGGGGCCCATGATGTCTATTGATATTGTGTCCCAAGGCCTGCCAGAAAGCGGGACAGGCTGTAGTGGGGCTTGCCAGTTCTTGACACTCTTGTCCAAGGCTTGACAGGTGCTACAACTCCGGACGGCGGCCTCCACATGCTTGTCAAGGCAAGGCCACCAGTACTTCTCCCTGATGCGCTGCTTAGTCTTCACAATTCCCGGGTGTGACTCATGAGCTAACTGGATGACTGTATCCCTTATCTTGGCAGGCACTACAACGCGTTCTGTGCGCAGAAGCAACCCATCTACTACCGAGAGCTCGTCTCGCTGCTCTAGGAGAGCTAGTTGTATATACGATTTCAAGACCCTGTTGAATCTTTCCACTAAGCCATTGGCTTGAGGGTGGTAAACTGCCGAGAAGAAATGCTTGATGCCCCTGTCTGCAAGGAAGCACTCGAATTCACTCGACGTAAACTGTCGGCCGTGGTCTGAGACTCGTTCAGTCGGGTAACCCTCTCGCACAAAGACAGCAAGCAAAAGTTGATCACCGTGCGAGAAGTGATGTCACTGCAGAACGCAATCTCTGGCCATCTGGAGTAGTAGTCTACTACCACGATGACAAATCGACAGTCGGCCGGTGCACATTCAAAGGGGCCCATGATGTCTATTGATATTTTGTCCCAAGGCCTGTCAGGAAGCGGGACAGGCTGTAGTGGGGCTTGCCAGTTCTTGACACTCTTTTCCGAGGCTTGACAGGCGCTGCAACTCCGGACAGCGGCCTCCACATGCTTGTTCAAGGCAAGGCCACCAGTACTTCTCCCTGATGCGCTGCTTAGTCTTCACAATTCCCGGGTCTGACTCATGAGCTAACTGGATGAATGTATCCCTTAGCTTGGCAGGCACTACAACGCGTTCTGTGCGCAGAAGCAACCCATCTACTACCGAGAGCTCGTCTCGTATTTCGTAGTACGGAGTCAGTTCTGCGGCAAGTCTTTTCCTTGTTGGCCATGATGACTGGATAAATTGCATTACCTGCCGTAGTATGTCATCCTCCGCGGTAGCAACCTGAAGATTCTCCCGATGTACAGACGATGTAACCAAGGACACAACCTCTTCATCAACATGGAAGCCCCCTTCTGTGTCTGGCACGGGCAGTCTGGACAAGGCATCTGCTACCTGGTTGTGGGCTCCGCTGCGGTACTGTATTTTGAAAAGTTGTAGCGCAGCAGTCGTGCGGTCCACCTTGCAATACGAAGTGGCCGCTGTCCTGTGCTACGGGATGAGAGCAGTGCCACCAAAGCCTGGTGATCCGTCAGTAGAGTAAATGATCTGCCCCAGAGGTAAATGTGCCACTTCTCGCAGGCCCACAGACAGGCAAGGGCCTCGCGCTCTCCGGCCGAGTATTTTCGTTCTGTCTCTGTTAATGTCTGCGATGCAAATGCCACATTACGCACATGGGACCCCTCCACTTGCTGCTGTACGGCACCGAGACCGTACGCAGAGGCATCTGTTGCGACAATGACAGGTAGCGTCGGGTCAAACATTCGGAGGACCTTGTGGGATGCTAGAAGTCTTTTTACTCCCGCGAAGCTCTCTTTCGCAGCGTCATCCCAGTCGAAGTGCACGTCTTTGCAAAGTAGACGACGCATTGGCTCTACTTGCTCTGCCAGTCGCGGCACGAATTTGGAATAGTATTCAACTAGCCCAAAAAGGAGCGTAGCGTGGCTGCATCTCTAGGCGCAGGAGCATTGATGATTGCATCAATCTTGGTCTGGAACGGTGCTATACCCTCTGCGCTGACGCGATGTCCTAAGAACGACAGCTCCGGCGTGTTGAAGACGCATTTTTCGTTGAGCTTGAGTGGCGAAATTGCAAAGAGCTGCTAACTCCCGAAGCGCTACGGCGAAATCAGTGATGGGCTCACCCTGCAGTTGACGACACTCCCGGAATCGATGGAGGTTGAAGGCGGACGTTGCAAGGGGTGGCGGAAATGCTTCGAAAGCATCTCAATGGCTACGTCGTACTCGTCGGGTGGGCGTAGGGCTTCCGTGGTCATGTCTTGCGCTCCAGTAGGTGCAGTGGTTCCGATGATTCCAGCGGCGGCATCTGGCGTGGCCGTGACCCCGGGTGCAGCACTCGTTGTCTCTGCCTTGGTTTGCATCGTACTAGGTGGAAGCGCGTCGAAAATGCGCTGTCCTTTCGTCCCAAGACAGTGCAGCAGGAAGGCTCGGCGACGGGGTGCGGATAGCTCGTTCGCTCCGGACGCCAGCAGAAACCTTTCGAACAGTCGTAACCATCGGGCCCTTGGCACATCGGGCGTGCCGGGGGTGGCCAGAAAAGGAGGAGGTGGCAAAATGCCCGTGGAAGCCATCTTCGTCGCCAGAATGTCCGTGTAGCCGGCACGGCGACACGTGAAAGTAACAACGCTACACCACTGTACGATCCATGACAATAACCCAGTTTAATCAGCGAGTATCGTTTATATACACACGAGTGCAGTGGCGCCATCTATTGTGAGTCCGATGACTCAGAAGGCTATCTGGTGTAAACGCACAACACTACACTTACCACAATACAAATGGTACTGTTTTGTAGCTCTGTGTTTTGTGAACATGGCCGTACTAAATGTGTGACTGCAGACTCTCAAAATAATAGTTCAGTGGCCACCAAAACGGCATGAGGAAACTGTATTTACAACGCTGTGTTGCCTGTTTCAGTACACAGCAAGCAAAATAGCACTTGAACAGCATGGTAGCAAACACTTGAATAGTATAATCAAGTGGGCTCTTCCATAGACAGCATCTACGCACAATGTTCCAGTCCAAAATGGAATTTTTGTTGGAAAATTGCCACTGCTGTCCACTGAAACTGCCCTACAGCATACCAGGACTGTAGGCCGAGTCTTCTTGCTGGTTTGTGTCGCTTTGCAAGGCGGGTTTTTGTTGAACAGCTGTCAGTGTGCTTTTTCTTAGACTTCTCCAGCCTGATGTTGTCTTTTTCGAGGCTGCGGAGCACCGAGCGATCTCCAGGGCTGTACCCTAGTTTTTTCCGCAATTCCCGCATTGCTCCTCGTGACACCTTGGTTGAAGCGGCTGACAGCTTCAGCCACTGCCCTTTCGACGCTGCGCAATGAGGCGTGCTGCGTTTTCGAAACCTGCTCCAAATCAGAGTGCAAGCTTTCACTGAGGTTCTGCGTGAGGCCGTTGCTGCACCTTTCCAGAAGGGCTGTCTCACTAAGGCGCGTGAACACGGGCTTCAGTGCCTCGCACACAAAGTCGGGCAAGCTATGGTCGTGCGGCCGGCAGCTCCTCATGTTGGCCTCAGCCCTGTTGAATTTGCACCATGACTCGGGGCCTTCAGGACAAAGCTCTGGTCAGGTGTCTGGGTCAGTGGATGACATGTGCTTCGCGTGGCCAGCACACAGCCTTCTTCTGCATCCCTGGCACATCATGCTTATGACTGCGCAAGGCATAACCATAGTAGGAGGCGATCTTATTGATTTTATCCTGAGTCAGCCTGCCCTTACCACCAAGTGGCTGACCTTGAGCTCTTTTTTTGTCGCTGAGGGTACGCAAGGCTGCAAACATTCGTTTATGCACATGGTTTATGCAGTCTTTTTTTGCCACCTTGATGTAGCCGTAGACTTTATTAGTTGTGAGGGCGTGGTAGGTTTGCTGTCTCCATCTGAAAGCATTGTCGTATATCGAAGCTTATGCCTTTTCGAGTGACCGCTTCGTGCTAGTTCTTTTTTGTCGCTCAAAAAAGAACTAGCACACTTTTTTCTGCCGCTCAACAAAACGTCGAAAGTGTGACCGCTTGGCTTGAGCATAATCCACGCGTTGGGTGCCGCGTTGCCGGAGCGCTTGCTCATAGCTGTTGACCACCTGACAGCCAACCTTGCCGCTTCAGGCGTCCCGGTATTCAGCTGTGGAGATGGTGAATATTTCGTGAGCGGCGGTGACGACTACATGCGCACGAAACTGTTTCGTGGGGCCAACTTCGACAACGTGGGGCCCAATGCCGAGCCTGAAGGTTCCGACTTGGGAGAGCGGGTAGGGCATCTGTTGCGATAGTTTAATTACGGCCGATATGATGCCGACACTCGCGGAACCGTGCACGGATTGGGTCATTGTGAATGAAGCACGTGGCGAGAAAGATTTGGAGGAATCGGATTGCGAGAATGGCGAAACTTTGGAGCCAGTGCCTCATGCAGCTTATGCCACGGGCCTCTGCAAACGAGCACCCTGCCGTTTTGAATGAACTCGAGACCGCCCTTATCGCTTATGCTCTTCAAAATGTGAATCGCGAACTTTTGGGTAAAAAAAAAAAGTTTTTGTTTTCACTCGCAACTTTTTTTTAAAAGCTGTGTTTCATTTACTACGAACTTCGAGATACAGTGAACGAATGCCGCGTCATGCTCAGGTTCGTTTTAAGCGGGCTCGACTGTACCAGGCAACATTTAAGGTTTTTTGCAAGCATAAGCATTGAAATAAGGTTTGTACAACTGAATATCTTAGTTTTTTCCGTTCTTTGCTTGTACAGCTTAACCCCTTATAAGAGGCATGTCTCTGGGCAGCAATTCTTGTATTTTATGAGATGTCTTTTATAAGCAAAGTACCTCATATTCATTTTGTTATCAACCTGTATATTACTCTAGGAACACTGGTGTCTCTTATACCCATTTGTATCTTATATCATTGTCTCTTATAGGGGGGTTTATTCAACTGTAGTGTTTCTTACAGTCCTTTGATAAACTTATCGATGGTGGTCTACTCTGGTGTTCACATGGTCTGCCAGGGAGACTGATTTCTTCTGTGAATACCGCATTACCAGCAGTACTGGCTGGAAACTGTATTTGGCATCTTGAGAAATTTTATAAACTTTTTTTTTTATAAATGATGCCGAATATTAGTTGTTACATCAGTGTTTATTGTGTATATAGCACATGTGAATCTGTGCAATATGAATGAAGTGAGTACTGCTCGTTAGTGTAAGCGACGCAACACTGTACAGTTGAACCAATGCATAAAAAATAATTATTAAATTATCTTAATTTACTAGTGCTAGCGCTATTCAAAAACGTCTGGCATACCAGTCTGCGTTATGGGCAATAAGAATGTGCACCTTTTTCGCAAGATTATGCTGCACCAGTTGTGCTCTGCTGTTGTAAAAAAATCTCATTAGCTGCATGTGATTCATGCTGCGCAGGTCTAAGCTTGAAGATGGACGGTCCAAAGACAGTTCCACTCAAAGCGACACAGTTCTCACAAGCGAAAACGCAACGCGTCGTCGCGTTCCTCGCAGCCGGTCCCCATCACATAGGCATGGCAGCAAGAAAAGCTCATCTAGCAGCCACCGATCGTCGCGGCACAAGTCATCACCTAGCCACAGCGAACACAATCAACCGGCGTCACCGCTCTTCGTCAAAAAGGAGCGCTCCAGGGAAGGCCGGAACCATCGTACAGCCATACAGCCCGGAGGTGAAAGGTAAAGTGGTCCCTTGGCCAAGTTTTTCATGGGATACCGCTGTATTACAATATAGCCTGATTGTCAAAGCGCAACAGTTCCGACAAAGACTCTGTAGACCTGAATCGCAGGCTCTGCTTAGAGCGAAAAGCGAAGTAGCAAAAGTTGAAAGTTTTGAAGTGTGGTGAGGAGCAATTCACTTCAAACATTACATTGAGCTGATGCACCAATGCTGCTGCGTGGTTCCACTAAAGACTCGTACATGGTTGTTACAAGTCGGGGATATTGCAGTGTGTGGTTCATATTATTTGAGCATTTTTATTCAAACAAGTGTGTGTTGATAGAAGAAAATTCGGCACTGCTATTGTTGCAACTGTGAAGTTGCTACCGTGGTGCGGAGGCAGGCCCACTCTCGCCCACATACCGTTGGGATTGTCGAAAAAGGCCAACGGAAATTAACTCGCCGCAAATAGCCGGCAAAAATTCCTCAAGGAAGCAGTGGGAGACATTGCTCGCCAGCGAGGATGGGAGTGCAACTAGCGCTCCTCAACCAGGCGTAGCGGGCCGCTAAGCCAGTGGAGCCCTGGAATAGGGGCCCCACCACTTGCTCCCCATATCTTTTTTTTTTTT